>OVBE01002217.1:10236-31694 GCA_900406425.1 Iberis pinnata | reverse complement strand
TATATATATATATATATATATATATATATTTGGGTATGTTTGTATAAAGAAATTATGAATACAGAGAATTTTAAATTTTTAAATGTTGGGAAAATTTTGAGACAATTGGAGTCTAAACCTATTGATACATTTTTCAAATACGTCAAAATGTTATCACTATATAAATTAAGTTTAATTAATTTTTCTGTAATCAAAATAATATCTCAAGATTAACATAGGTTAGACTCGGACTTAATTTATCAACCAAATTTTAATACGGAACAACCTTTCTTCTTTTGGGTTAAATTAAGCATAAAAATACTAGTTTGATTAATCTTAAACTAAAGTGAAGATGTTACTAGAAGATGCCGCAATCTAGGAAAGTAGTATTATATAACAAGAAAATTGTTTTTGTGACAAAAATTGAAAAGAAAAGAAAAAATATTCCACGAACATGAACTGCATGCGTCCCACCTACGCAGTACGCACATCTGTTTGCTTAACCTACTCATCTTATACCCAATTTCGTCATTTTAGCTCCGAGTCTTGTACATACTAAGGACCTACTTAACCTAAATAAAAACCATTAAAACTCCCCATAATCTCATCGAACTCAAATCAATCTAATGTCATCTCAAGAGACAAAGTCCGATCAAAGAGAAGGAGCCGAGATCTGCAATGGCGGATCAGTCGTCTGCAAACAAAAAGCCGACGAGATTTTATCCGACATGAATCTGCCAAAAGGGCTTCTCCCATTAGACAACATGACAGAGATTGGTTTCAACAAATCGACCGGTTATGTGTGGATCAAGATGAAGAACAAGGTTCAGCATCGCTTTAAAGCCATTGGTCGAAACGTATCGTATGACTCGGAGGTTTCTGCGTTCCTTGAGAACCGTCGGATGCGTAATCTTACAGGAATCAAGAGCAAAGAGCTTCTGATTTGGGTTACTATATCTGAGATCTTTGTTAATGATCAAGATACCACTAAAATCACTTTTGCTAATCCCACGGGGCTGTCACGGACTTTTCCCGTCACTGCTTTCCAGGAGGAAGAGAAGTGATTTGTCAACGGGATTATGTTTGACTTTTTGTTTCACTATCCTTAGCTAAAATTATCTGTGTGTCATGCACTGATACTTGTTTCTTTCTTCAATAACGTACGAACAAATAATTCATATCTTTGTCAGCTTTAAAATGAGACTGTTATAGGTAAACTTTTTTTTTTGCGCTAATTAATCTAACAATTTTATCATTAATTTGTAGATTTCATCACATAAAACTAATATTAAAAAATTTAATCACTAATCTAACTCATACTTGGGGAAGTGGCCTTGGCCTAGTGGCATTCATAAGCCCACATAAGGCAGGTAGCACCACCCCACCCGGGATCGAGTCCCCGTACCTACGATAGTGTAGGAATTACCTGCAATTATGCAGGAACTGGATATTGAGCCGGCCTGTTGTGGCCCAAATGGTGACAAAAAAAAAAAAATCTAACTTATATTAAACTATGACATAATATATTAATACAGCTCGAAAAAATTTATTAAATTTTTACTGGAAAAACTATAGTAGTTTATTACGTAACTTTTATTTTGGAATCTAAAATAGATATAATGCACTAATAGTGATTTTTTTTTTCGAAATTTCTACATAAATAAAAATTTTCATACATCCATAAAGATTTAGTCAACATAAAACTCATATTCCATTCTAATTTTCTAATTTTGTCTTTTTTACTTATCTAGTTGTCGAGTACAAAAAATATTCATTCTCAACATAAACATAGTTTCGAATAATTTTGTAAATTGAGTATTTCTTGTTCTTTATTTTGGAATATAGATACCTAAATACAAAGATTTTTATAAAGTATCATTTTAGCAAATTATAAAAAAATTTAATACCTAATTTACTCTAAAATTTTTGGTTGATATTTACTGTGCATATAAAATGAAATCCCAATATTATTTTTCTCATAAGAATTTTTAAAATCACATTCTGTATAAACTAAACAAAACCATGCATTTAAATATTTTTTGTTATGTATTATATTTTAGATAATATTCACTCTATTTGACAATTATCTTAATTTGCATTGTGAAATCATTATTATTGATAGTTGTTAATAATACTCGGACGAGCTATAGATAATTTATTTTATCAATTAATATACTTACATCAATTAATATAATTAAATTATGATATAAAATCATTATTAAGATTTACTTACTAATGGGACTTATATTTGTGGGGTAAAAATAAATCGTGTCGTTATCAATTATCAATATTCACGGATCATCATTAATTGAGTTATTCTAAATTATTTTTCTCTTAATATTTATACTCATTAGATGAAAATAGTTTTGGACTAAGTTTATTTTTCATATCGGTTTCATATTTATTTTAAGACTTTAACTTATTTTTTATTCTTCCGATTAATATATTATGATGAAAATGAAAAAAATGAAGTTTCATCTTAATATTTATTTTTACATGTGTTAGATTTAGTTAGTGTAGTTAAAATTATTTTTTGATAATTGGTGTATGCAAATCTATAATTTTATAGTTCGTGTAACTGATAATATTTTTTGTCAAACTTTAACGATTTATGTTAAGATTTGACAAAAATGTTGTTTTCAACATATATACATATACTTTATACATGTCACCATGTAAAATTGGTATTTCATGTTGTTTATGACACAATTTTAAACATGGAATGTGTTCTCACATATAACGTTATAGTTGGTGTAGCTAACAAAACTTTTTTTTTTCTATACCAGTTTTACGTTAGTAAACACTACAATACTGATTTGAAGCCCAAAAGAGAAAAGGTATTACAATACTGAAAACAGAAACAAAAATCCAACGTTCTAATAATTAAAAGAGAATGATATATGCGAAATGAAGAACTAATCAATTTGAATAATTTATCTCTCTCATATCTCGCTGCTGCACAGTAAACTGAGTTTCTACCCTGGGCCGGTGTCCGACTTTTCGCCCGTGTGGAGCCATTTTCTTCTTTTTTCTCGGCATATCTTCACTTCTTGTCTTGAATCTGCATATTTTTGGTCTTGTGAACCCCGGTTTCTCACCTCTGCCACGGATCTCTTACTCAAATTGGTCTCTCTGGTTTGCATGTCTCAGTGATGTGCAGATCGGAGCCCTTTTCACTGTCTTCGACCACTCTTGATACTTGGTTGTGCTCTTTCGGAGGGGAAGGTCTTTTGGTGGATGGTTGCTGAGTTTGTGTGCTTCCATGATTCATTCTTTGGTTTCTGTTGGTGGCGCAGGTTCACTAATAGCAGCGTTTTTGTTGCTCGTCGATTTGATTTCCAGTAGGAGTGGATGCATTTGGTTGGATTGGGAATGTTGTCTGGTGGCTACGTTATACTCTGTCGGCTTCACGGTGTGAGTCCGGTGGCGGCGTTGATCCTCGGTTCATTCCAGGGTTGGCAAAGGCTTGACTGGGCCTTTGGGTTGTGGTTTAGTTGATTGGGCCTTCCCCTTTTTTATTTAAGTCCATTATCTTTTGTTGTAAAAATGTTGTTTGTTTAGTTTTCGGTTTAGTTTTAGAATTTAATAATCTTGTCATCATTATATTTTTATTGGTTTTAGGATTATAACTTCTATGGGGCGAATTTTTTACTAAGATCGCCTGTTTCAGTATTTTACTGAAAATCATGAATTTAGAAGATTGTCAAATGTTTAGTAGTTTAGAATTTTCTAAACTACGTTCTCCCGTTTCGGGAGTTCTTTTCCTTTTAAAGATTTGCTATTACCTCTTTTATGAAGTCATCTATCCTTTATGGGTCTCAATCTTTCTCATAATGAGCTTTCTTGTACATCATCGTCCACAATGGCGTTGTGTCTGCGTCAATGGACTGTACTTTTTTCTTCTCTTTCTATTCCCTTAGACGTTGCCTTTTTATTTTTCCACCCCTCTGCATCGGTCCTTTCTTGTTCCTGATAGTCCCAATATTTTTCCCACCAACGAGTTGTCGCTTCTCCTTTCCTTTGTACTAGTTTTTTTATCTTTTGTATGAGTCCAGTTCAAAGATCCAGCCATCCTAGTGGCTGCATGCTCTTGGTTCGACGTGATGATGGTCCATCGGTCTCAGTCTCAAGTTCAGGTAGTCTTTTCTTAGTGGTTGCTCTTTGGTGGTGGTTTTGTTGGTTTTTTGGTGATTTTTTTTTGGATTCTTCCTCCTTGCTTGTCTTCTTCGATATCAGACCTCAGTGGCTACCTGAGTTCCTGGTGTTAATGTTGTGGGATGAATGATAAGTGGTTGGTGGAGATCATTTTTGGTGGATATCGACCCTAATCGGCGTCTCGGTCGTAGATGGTTGCGGCTTGGATACTTGGAGATGGTCGGCAGTTTTGCTGTGGAAAAATTTGCGTCCGGGCCTTGATCTGGGCCGACTTCATGTAAATGGTAGACCCACTTTCCTTTCTGTTAGCCCCAGTCTGGGCCTAGATTTGGGCCATATTTACCGTATGTTTCTACGACGTAGCCAAATTGGTACGGTTTCGCTCTTCGATCTGAAGTTTCATAATGACATCATAAAGCGACATCGATTTCTTCTTATGCTTCAAATAGTTCTTGAATCTTAGCCAACTTGGGAGAAGCTTCTGAATGAACAATTGACCATGAAGATATCATCGATCATCATCCCTTCGGCTACAATCTCATGACAAATGAGACTCAATGCGTCGACTTGTTCCATGATGGGTTTTGAATCCACCATTTTGAAGTCTATAAACTTCGCAACAACAAAATTCTGACAACTAGCATCGTCATATTTGTACTTCTTTTCGAAGGCCATCCAAAGATCCTTAGAAGTACGTGCTTTCTAACTGTACACTTTGTACAGCGATTCAATGAGTCAGCTTAAGATCCAACCTTAGTAGACGAAGTGATGATGCTTCCAAGCATCAATAGCAGCTTGAACATGAGCATCATGGTTTCTAAAAGGAACGATCGGTGGATCTTGCTTAAGGAATTTATCAGAATTTTAGTTTCTCATGTAGAAGAGCATTTTGTTTTGGCAGGTCTTGAAGTTTTCCCTGTCGAATTCTCAGGCAATAGGTTGTGTGCCATTGCGGCAGACTGAGATATTATAAGAGAGGAATCTTGTTGAACCGGAGGCTGGAGCGTATTGTCAATAGCCACAGAGGCGTATGTTTTTCCATCAGTATGGACATTCTTCATATGGACGTTAGTATTCTTGGTTGACATATGTTGAACGGAAATAAAAATATCAAAATTTGATATTTTTTCGCAAACTCTCTTGAAGCGTTTGCGGAAACAGAGTTAATGATAAGCATCTTTTAAAAAACGTTAAATAAATTGAGAATAGATGAAAACATTTTTAGAAAATCAATAAACTCCAATCTAATTCAAAGTGATAACGAGAAACTGATTTTAAGAATTAAGATTATAGGGACCGTAAAACCTGACAAAGCTTAAAACGATTTGAAAAAGTTTTGGAATTAAGAAAGACATATAGTCGAGTCGAAACTTTTTCCTTAATTCTTAAAATCGCCTGGAGTAAGACGGCTTACTGCGATTCAGAATCCCAAGATACATCCGTGGATATCTTTGTTAATATTTACTCTTAAACAAAGCCTGAACGATCTTAGTAATCTACGAATACTCTCGAGAAAATGGAGATTTGTTAGTAGGCATTTGTATATTTTGTTTGAATATTCAAACTTTGTTGTTTTATGTTACTCAACCGAAAACCTTGTGTTTTCTATGAAATAGACTAAAATCGGATGATTAGAAATGAAAAATGAAGACATGTATTTATAGTAACCGAAAAGATATTATGTGCAAGGATGTGACCTTTGGCCAATGCACTTTTTTACATGAAAAGATATGACATTTGGTCAATGCATCATTTCACATAAAATGATGTGATCTTTGGTGAAAAGACACAACCATTCGTTGCACCTTTTCAATTGGTTCTCATTTGGCCAACGGTTACAACAACTTTTCATTCAATTTTGACAAAAATCACTTTGTCAAAAATGAATACTAACAAAAGATTGATGCTTTTCTAGAAATTTGTGAGATTAAAAGCTTGAAGCTTGTTTTATGAAGCTTGTTCCTTTCTTTTCAAAGCTTAACGTTTTCCGTAAAGCCTCGAAGGTTTATAATAAAACTTGAACTTTCGATGAAATTTTGAAGATTTTTAGAAAAGCTTGTCTTTCTCATTAACAAGCTACTTCTCGAATGTTTATCTTTTTTTTCTTCTTCTCCCATGGATTATCTTCCCCGTATCAAACCAAAAAAAAAAGACAAAAGCCTTTTCTGTGAGAGTGATGCTTCAAAGTAATGATATTAAAGTCAGTGAATCGATTAGCTCTGATACCATGATAGTAAGATCAAAGCCAAAACAGATTTATGTTCTAAAAAACTTAGGAAAATAAAATCTAAGATTAGAAAATGAAATAGCTCATTAAGAACTTTATTATGCATAAAATAAAGACAATAAAAGATTAACTTAAAGAACGATTGATATATGATATAATAGAAAAGAGGAGAGTTGCATAAACTAGCAATTCCCAAAATTACTTCTCTTAAACTCATTACAATCATTATATATAAAACTATCTTAGTGAAAACCCCAATTACATAGGCTTGTGGACTTGTTAAGAATAAGAATTTTTGAGCTTTTGAAGATTTAAAGCTTAAGGGGAAGGATACTTTGATACCTTCATATCAAAATTAATCGATCTCTTCCACTTATCTTTGGGATGGCATAGACTCGTAATCCCTGAAATCCAGTGATCTATCCAAATCCAGGTATGTGATCTAGTGCAAACTATTCAACATAATTCTTAAGCCATCAATAGGAGAGCTCTCAGAATACTATTTCAACCATAAGAGGGCCGATAATGCTTCTGTGCATGAAAAGAGAGGCAAACTTTATAATAACGTCCTTTAATGATTCAAAATAGTAGAAAATCTTGCTTTTAAATAAGTCCATAATGACCAACAACGCTTTATTAAATAATAAATAACTAGATGATATTCCACGTTATGCGCGGAAATATGTTATAAATATAAAGTATGACTTACATATTATTATATAGTTTTTTAAATAGTGACTATAGAATTTATCGACTATATTTATATATATACGAAGTAAATATGTGATGATTTTGTAGAAAATATATAATTATATAACATAAAACGTAATAAATATATTTTTATTATTTTTTATATAGTATATATAGATATTTTAAAATATATGTTAGATTGGTTTATTAATTAAGATACACATATTTAATAATATAAAATTTATAATCATATTTCACATTTAATATAAATAGTTTTATAATATTTAAATATTAAACAATTTTAAAATATTTATTTAAAATATATTATGTTATATATTATATTTATAGTCTTAGACATATATTTTCTCATAAATTAAATTAAAAATAAATTTTGTAAACTAAAAATTAAAACAAATTTCCTAAATAAAAAGGAAGAAAAATCTTGGTATATATTTTTAATTTAGATAATGTGTTAGTATTTAAAAACTAATGGCATATCATGTAATTTATTACAAACGTAAGGTTTATTTTTAAAAAGCTTTTTCTTTTAATATATAGGAGATTGGATAAATATGAGAACTTGGGGATATGAAAATATTTAAATTAAAGTATATTTCATAGTTAACAAAAAATTTATTTCATAAATATTTTTCTTAATTTATATTAAAAATATTTCAATAAATAATTTACCAAAATACCATCAAATATCTTTTTTCTCCCAAAAATATAACTAAAATTTGTTTTTTAGTACTACAAAAATATGAGAATCGAATTTTTAGTCTTTTGATATTTGAAAGAAAATTATTGATACTTAACACACAAAAAAACTGATAGAATTTTTGGACCAGAACTAAAAAAAATTGTATTTTCAAAAATGACATTTTTCCAAATCACATTGATATTTCAAATACAGTTATGACATTTGATGATAATTGTTTAATATTGACGTATAAATCTAAAACCTCCACTATAATATATGTATATATAATATTTCCTAAGCCTATAAATGAAATCATAGTAACCAATTAAATTTGAAATCAGTAAAAAAAATAATCAATGGGGAGATAGACCCCACATCTCCATGAGATAACTCTTACAGCTACTGCTATTAAGAGACCAAGTATCAGGAAATAACCATGTTTTTGTCTTCTGTGATGTCCTCAACGATTCTTGTTTCTGTTCTTCTTCTTGTTCCTCTAACGAAGATGTCTCAACCTTCTTGAGATTGTGTCTGTATTCAACAACTACTTGTTCAAACACTTCAACCTCAAACATGTTCATTTTCACCTTAGGGTTGATGTGATCCCTCACAAACGCAAACGCCAATTGGTCTCGCGGGTTGAACGCTTCTAACTCATTGAACATAAAGCACGAGAATATATTGCTTCTTATTCCATGTTTTCTTATTATCAACGCACTATCCGGTACATCTATTTCAAAAAACATGATAAATTTCCTTTAAAATATATGTACATTAACTCAAACACAAATTCAAATATCAGTAATCGTTAATAATTGGAAAAACATGGCTATTGAGAACCTTAATATCCAATGAACGTAAATTAGATTTTAGTGGTTCTACGATTTTAATGGATTTAAAAACTAAACAAAATTATGTGTTATTGGATTAGTGATTTTAAAATTCTTATTGAAATCATGTGTTATTCGATTAGTGGTCTTTATATACTAACTGAAATACACTGTTATTTTTTTAATGATTTATTAATGAATTTTAAACCTATATGTATTTTAATATATTTCAGGTGTTTTGAAATCAATAATACAAAGAAAGAAATTCGAAAAGAAAACAAAATGGATATTTTGAAATCCAAATTTTTCAAATCTATATGGACTTATATATCCTTTAAAATCATAGAATCAAGAACACCCAATATAAATTAGCATAAATAGATGTTAGATGGGTTTGGTCTTTTGTATTTTTATTGTTATATTTCTTTAAAATCTATTAAAATAGGAACTGGATTTTGAAAAATATTAATTAATTAAAAAATGAATAATACTAGATTTCAACTAGTATTTAAAAATCATTAAACAAATAGCACACGATTTTAACAAAAAAATCTTAAGAATATTAATTCAATAACACAAAATTTCACTTAAAATTTTTAAAACAATTAAAATTATATAACCAAAAACTCATACTTAGTCTGATTTCATTTTTTTGGCCACTTAAAATGACGTGATAATATTTTGAAACTGACCAAAACCATTGAACTACAAACTTTCGGGTCCCGATATCGATCTTATTACATTCTTTCTCTATATCTCATATCTTATTGATATGTTAAATGGGACCAGGTAGTGATTCTTTGATTGCAACTATGATTTTATTTTCTTGTTCTGAAGGAATATCGTTAAAGAAACAAATCTACACCCACAAAATTGGACAGAAACACTAGCAGAGTCGGTCTTAAAGCTAAGTAGATCAAACACAAGTTAGTGGTCCAATTTTTATTTTTAAAATTTTAGTTTAAAATCGATCTATTTTTAAAATTTTAGATTAAAAACGGCATATTTTTCGTTTTATATTGCGACATTTAAAATCTCGAGATAAGTTACATCAGTCCTATCAACAATTTTATCCAAATATTTTTTTTGTATATATTTGTAATATTTTCCAATGTTTTATTCGTCTTTTTTGACAAACTTATTCATTTTTAAGAAGACATAATTCGTACCAGATGAACATTATGGAATTTTAGTTGGTAGATCGTGATAACAACTCTTATTTCACAAATAAGTTACTAAAGGATCGACTTATCACTCTACAAATTGAATAATTAAAAGTATGGTTTTGCATGATTACCCGTGTCTTCAATTCAAAAAAGCCACACGTAAAAAGAACATAACCTAACCAACTAAAGCCAATCTTCATGCATACGACATGACCCTTTACTCTTTATTCTATGTAATAAGATTACACCAACACTCTACACAAAGGAAGGTATATGTTTTTCTAAAGATATTTACCGTAAAATTAATTTAACATCTAATTGATTATGCCAATACTTTAAGATTACTCTATTATTATAATTACTATGTAGAAAAACTTACCTAACATTTCTATACGCGTGCATAAAAGACAAAACTGATGATATTGACTAAGCATCAAACAAAACTAAAGCATGCTTGTTAAGATTTAGGAGAGATTTTACCTGTAGGATAAGGCAACTTATGAGGACTCCAAGGCTTGAAACCAAACTCACAATAAGCCTCCATTTGCATCCTTAGGCCATCTACATCACCCCATTTCTTCCACCTTGCCGTAGCCATAGCTTCGTCCATTGTATTAACAAAAAATGGATGTTTAGATATTGCCATATCGGCTTCAGGAACCACTAACATCGAATGAATTACAAGTAGCGGATCGATCATAAGCTGGATTTTCGCGTCAATCCATATACTAAACTTTGAATTTGGAAACAATCTATGTATCAAATACTTTGGTATAACACCATTCATAGCTGGATTCTTGTATAGTTTTTTAGAATTTGAGATGTTGATGATTCTCCATGCACCAACTCTATAATCTCTTTGATTGTTTTTTGAGATGACATTGTGGTGGAAAAGAGAGTTTAAGGTTTTATCATCAATGAACATGTAGAAGCAAACGGTTTCAAGTGTTTTAACTCCAAGTCCCACTGGTTGTCTAATTTTGTCATGGTCGTTAAAAATGGCTGATGCAACTACTACTCCACATTTCTCCATCTCATCTCTATCTACCAAAATCATAGATTAAAAGAGAAAAAGAGTTAAAACCATCATAATTATTATGATTAAAGAGAAATAACATTAACAAAGAGCAAATTTTCTAGTGGTTTGTTGTCTTTACTGTCTTGTTATTAGATTAGAAATCGGATCTGGTTACTCATATAGTTAGTGCATTTTTTATTTATTTATGGAGTTTTGGTTAATCAACCGTTGGAGTCCAGAAATTAATGTGGAAAATAAAAAGTAAGTAACATTGGATATCAAACAAGTGATTTAGTCAGTTTCTTAAATCGTGTAGCTCCAAATGTGACAGCAAATTATAAGCGTTACGCATATAAAATTTAAAATATTCAACAAAAGCTTAGTATTATCGTGGTGATCCTGATTTTACCCGGTTTACTCGGTGTTTTGAGTATTGACTAAATACAATAAGTCACAAACCGGTAAAAAGTTAAACCGGTTAATAAAATGTAGTTAATTAACTAATCAAAGCTCACCGGATTTGCTTATCGGGAAATCTCTGAAGAAGCCGCATGGAACTTCGACGTCAGTTTTGGAATGGTTAAAATAGGAAAATCTCTTCTGGGTGCTGAAATTTCCACCAAAATGTTCACTTTTTCCATTGATGTATCTCAAATTCTCCGAAGATGATGAATCACTACAGATACTTTGTATCTCCTTCAACACAGTCCAGTAATCTGATTCACATAAAACAATAAATTCAAGATTAGTAAGACAAAATTTTGTATTTGAAGAATTGAACAAAAAACACAAATGTGAAATTCCAATTATAACTGAGGAAAATGTGAAAGAAAATTTCAATTATCTTAAATAATTATAATTAATTTCTGGCCATTTTTGGGGTAGTTTCAGAATATTAAAAGAATTAAAATTTGTGTAAATATGAAAGAAAAAAAATCAAAATAAAATTAAGTAATTTACCAGAGAAGAAAACAGGGGAAGAACAAGAGGATCTGTGAGTGGGAAGAGCGTATTTGTGTTCACCGTAAGAAGAAGGATAAGAGAAAAGTTTAGTTTGAATTGGATCGAACGGTGAATATCGAAACACACATTGGTTTCTTGAAAGTGAGACGTAGATGAATACAAAGAGAGTAGTGATTAAGTATAATAGTGAAAAACAGAGGAGCTTTGATCTGACACATAGCGGCGGAGACAACGTGGTTCTAATGAATCTTCCCATCGGAGAAGGAGACAGATTTATGGTTTATTATTCATTTTTTTGGTTTTTTTGTGAAGATGAACTGATGAAGAAATGAAGGGAGGATCTTCATTTGAGTTTGTGCTGATGAAATAAACTGAAAGTTGGAAACTTTAGCAGCTTTTTAAGGTAATTTACTATTTAAGAAATCAGTACAAACCATTTTATTAAAAAATATTAAATCTTGTTTGTTTTTTGTGTAGAATTTCTATTTTTTAATTGTGTAAATTTAGGAAAGAAGAGATCACAAAAACTGAAAGATGATATACAAGCAATAGAATATTGTTTAATTTTATTAAATTTAATTATGTCTCTATTAAATATTATGACTAAAATAAATAAGCTCCAACCTCAAAGACTCAAAGTTTTGACAACTCAAACATTGTTTACTTATTATTTTTTCCCTAGCAAAATGCAATAAAAAACATCCGAAGGAACTGGAATTCTTTTTGGTCAATGCTTAACCAAGAGTCTAGAGAGAACAATTTTCAAATAATACATTTTTTTGCATGTTTATTAAAATAAATTTGTTGGAGATCTTAGGCAATAAGTATGGTTCACATGTTAGTCTGAATGATAAATTCACGAAAACTGTAATGCAAGTGGAATTGCCTGTCATTTATTTTCACATTTCACCTAAATATTCAATAAAATCTAAAATAATATGTATGTTTCAAAAAAGAAAAAAACTATTTCAGATTTAACTAACTAAATATCTTCTTAGCCTTAGATTATTAAAAAAAAAAAAAAATCATACCTGCTACTAGGGATGAATAAAACACCCGAAACTCGAAATTTGTACTCGAACCCGACAAAAACTATTCGAACCGAACCGAACTGAAATTATAAAATATTTTAACGATTATTGTTTCCTGGAAGTTTGGATACCCGAATCCGAACAAGTATTATCCGAATGAATACTCGAACTTATGATTATTGGATTAAATATGTAATTATGTATAAGTTTGGTATCATATAGATATTAATATATTCATGCAAAATAGATTTTAAGTATTAAGTTGTGTAATTTAGTGGAGCAGTCAGTTTTTTGATGTCATATATGTTTATTTATACAATAAATTTTATAATTAAGTTGAATTAGTATAAAAATGCCTTGTAGAGTCTCGTACAATAATATAAATTTCATCGAGTAAATAATTTATATTTAAATCAGTTACTAAACAGGTTTAACACTAACTAAATTTTAAATCAATTTTAATTACAAAATTTTAGGTCGTTTAGTCTATTTTTATATTAAAAATTTTAAATATATTTGAAACTGACCCGTACCCAAAGTTAAAATATTTGAATCGGACCCAAAACTGTAAATTACCATAACATGTTATAGACCTCCTTACAAAAAAAAACTTGGAAACCCAAAAAATCTAACCAAAATCCGTTGGTGTCAAAAATGGTCACGACGAAATTGATGTCTCAAAAACCGTCATAAAAATGTTAAGTCATTTAATCCGAAAAACTTAACTGCATAGACATCGTATCCCGTCAATCTAACGAACCAACCAAGCCGTGAAATACGTAAGGTCTCAAGAAATATATTTGGGAACAACAAAAAGCAACCGCAATTTCTGGACAAACGTGTTGGCTCCAAATCTAGTGGATTACGGACGACTAGAATCCTATACGTTCTACTCGCCTATGGGCGAGCGAAACCGAACACGTTCTACTTGCCCATAGGCGAGTGTAGAATCGCACACTTTCTCCATGCCCATGGGCGAGTAGACAATGTCTCGGACAAGTCGTCTCTTGTTTTGAATTTCCGTTGGAATTCTACGATAAAATATGTAAACTCATTCCTTTCATATAAATTTTGAATTAATCGTATAAATGGTAACAGTTAACTTGAACACCAAAATTATCTTAGATTACTCATTACGTTTTGCGAAAGAATCGTAAAATTCCCTCGTATAAACTTTAATGGCGTAATACGATAATGGTTAGTCTGAACACCAAGGATTATCTCAGCTATGCGGTTAATTTTATCGTTCCTCGAATAGTCACAAAGATGTATTCTTTTTATCAATCGTATGAACGATAACGGCTAACTTAGACGCAATTGTTATCTCACTTATACGATTAACATTATTACTTTGCGGAACCAGCATTGTATTATCGTACAAGAAACCGCTTCTCCGATAGAAATCGTAAAGATCGTCTAAACCGAAAAAAAGACCAAAGACACCTAAAACGCTATAACGGTCCACTTACAGTTTCAGACGAGAATTCGGTCCAAGAACAATGACGGATGAAGGATGAAAAGGAATATTTCCGAAGAAATCTAGAAAAAAAACATTTCCAAAGAAATCTAAAAAGGAACATATTTAGACGAGAATTCAGTCCAAGAACGATGACGGATGAGCGATGAAAAGGAACATTTCAGATAAACCACCTAGTTTCGCAATACGCGAAAATGGAAAAAATCTAAAAAGGAACATTTCCGAAGAAGGATGAACTCGAATACGAAAGGAAAATTTTCGCAGAAGGATAAACTCAAAAAGGAAGATTTCCACAGAAGAATAAGCTCGAATCAAGGGCGGTAAAGGAAAATCCACCGAACTTCAAAGTCTATAAAAGAGAGATGAGGAGGAAGAGATTAAGATCTCCATGTATGACGAAACTACCGATCCGAAAGCTCTCTGAAAAAAAATTCAGATCGCGATAGCGAGGTCCAAACTTAAGGAAGGCGAAAGAGACGTAGGCGTCTGCATCCTTTCGTCGAACATCTCCAGGGAACAGCTCTCAAATGGTTGTCTTGGCTAAAAAAACTCAATCGTAAGCTTCAGAGAACTCTCCACATAATTTCTCAAATAGTACTCCATGTTTATGGATAGGGAAACTTCCAACGTCCATCTGTGGCCTATCTCAAAAGGAAGATGAATATCTCCAAGACTTCATGAAACGATTCAAGATGGTGATATCGAGAGTCAGCGAGATCAACGATAAGGTAGTCGTGGACGCGCTCCAAAAAACCCTCTGGTATAAGTCAAAATTTAGGAAGTGGATAGCTCTCGAAAAACCGCGTATGATTTAGGATGCTCTTTATAAGGCCACAGACTTTATCATCATCGAAAAAGAGAAGAAATTTATGTCGTATAAGCATAATCCATCATACGCATCCGCAAAAAATGCCCCTTCGGAGTTGAAACCAAAAAAGATAAATTTTCGTAATGACAAGTACGTCCATCACGAGGGAGAAGACGTTCAAGGTGCACATAACTATGTCATCAACCCATCTTCCGAACAGGTAAGGACATCAGGTAACACCTAGAACCAGAACATCTCCGGTGGAGAAAACACATTCTGCTAGATCCACCAAACCAAGGGTCACTCCACAGCGAACTATAAAGTTCTCTAGAGCCAGTCTAACAGAAAAACTACTCACGGAGAAATATCAGATTTGTCCAGCATCAAAGATCTCATTAGAGAAACTGATCGACCACCTAGGTCCGATCAAGCACCGTCAGGAGGAAACACACCTCAAGGTACTCGAACAAAATGAAAAAGCAGAAGAGGATCGATAGAAAAAGGCATCAACGTCAATCATCTCAGGATTGATATGATTATTGGAGGATCACAATACTTCTAAGATAGTGTCTCTTTGATAAAAGTATATCATCGCAAGACTGAATCAAGTGCAAACTGGTCCACACCCTCCCCCCCTCGATTCACCAAATAACGTAATCACTTTAGAGGAATGTGAAACTGTCGGAATCGACACACCATATAGCGACCCCCTTGTAATCAACCTCTTTATAAAGGACATCGAATTCGCAAGGATCCTCATCGACACATGAAGTACCATTAACGTAATCTTCCACGATACGCTGAACAAGATGGGCATCAATTTATACGAATTCACGTCCACGCCAAAACCATTCACTGACTTTTCCGGCATGACAATAATGACTCTCGGATCGATTCCACTCCCGGTCATGGCGAAAGAAATCATGAAAATATTTGATTTCGTTGTAGTCGACCATCCTGCCATCTATAACGTGATCATGGGAACGCCTTGGATAAACTCCATGAAGGCAGTCATGTTGACCTATCACTTAGGCATCAAGTTCATGACTCTCTACGGAATATCCATAATTTTGGGATGCCAAAAATAGTCGCGACTCTGCTTTCTAGCCGAGCATAAACTAAGACGAGTCGCAACGACAACAATGATCGCACCCAAACGAGTGAAGACAACTTAGCCACTAACTGAAAATACTTTGGAAAAAGTTGAAAACGCTTTGAAGCACTCGAACTTGATTCGTCAATTGGAGAAACGACTCAATCCAAGGAAGGTAATCAAACCCCCAAGCCCAACATCCCTGACAAAATGGCACAATCAACGCTAGAAAAAGTCGTCGACCCAAATGTAGCCACTGCAAGTAAAACAGACAACGCAACACTGCCAAGCGAGTAATCACTCACAACAACAAACTAAACTATGAGACAGCTTGATCCTTAGAAAAGGTACGTAGACAATTTTTCACTAAAAGAGTACAATTGTCCCCCTCTCGAAAAAGGGAGGAGTCAGTACATACACATATAATTGTATACTCCCATATTTTAAATTATTCGCTCCTTGTAATTTGATATTTTTGAAACTTTTCGGTAATAAGAAAAACGCATCTTTACTTAGAAAATTTGCCATTTTTTATGTCACAAACATATTCAATTCTGCTTAAAAACGCCCAAGTAACAACAAAAATCATCGTATAACCCATAAACGGGAGTCATACGAAAAATCTTCCTTAACAAAATTCAACTAAACATGTACTTCACTCACAAGGACAAATGCGCCTTTCAAGGAATTGCAGGAATATCTGTCAAACACGTTCTAAAAGTAAAACCTTCAGGCGAAGAAATAACTTTCAGAAAAAGCGAGACGTCGCAAATTTTCAAAAATGAACTTCTAAACACGTACAAACACAATCAACACGGACTATAAAACCATAACGAGCAACACACTTGCTCATATACCAAAATAGTACTTATCAAAATAGTAAAAACGAATATGTAAAATTTTAAAATTGTTGAAAATAAAGAAAAACATTTTATAACCATAAATAAATAAATAATTTAACCAGATTTTGTTATGAGATTTCGTTTCCTGATTTTTGGATGATTAATGAAATATAATATTAATGAAATAATTAATTTTATCATTAGAAAAAATGACATTTCATGTAATTTTTAACAATTTTAAGCTTTCTTTATAAAATGTGTTTCCAAATTAATAATATATATTAAATATGAAAGATGAAATATAATGACTAAATTCTTAATTAATATCAAATAAATGGATATATATTTGTTTATTTCATTTGATATGTTACCAAATTAAATATTTAAAAATTTTAGTCTATGTTAGAAAACTTATTTAATTTTGGAGATTTCTATTTTTCTATTTAATCATTATTATTTTTATTGAAATAATTCTTCAAATATGTTTTTGTTAAGATATTCCTAGTAACAATACAGTATAATATTATGAACATACTATTTAATTTATTATTTTAATTAATTGTAAAATATTTTTATTGTTGTATTCGTTAAATCCTATTATTAAATCTACTTTTTAAAAGATTTTTATATATTACTGAATAATATTTTTTATCAATTAACATATTTAAATTGAAAAAGAAGAATATAAAATTTGAATGAAAATAAAAAATTAAGCAAAATAGAAAATCTATTTTTTTAGAAGATATATGTATATGAAATTTTATATTTTAAATTTCAAACAGATGTTCTACATTTTAAAGAGATGTTCTAAATTTTAAGGAGATATATAAATTTTTTCTATTAATATTTTAATCATTATAAGGAATCAATGGCATTACATGTAAATTTTAACAAAATAAATGTTTTTTAAAAAAAAATATATGTGATAAATCTATACTCATCTAAGTAAAATATTATTAAGATTTGTATTAATTGAAATAGTTTGAATAATAAATTTAAGACCTATGGATTAAATTTTATATTTTGAATAAATTTGTACGTGTTCTTATTTATATATCACCGAAAATAAAATAATCTTAGGAACAATATGTAAATTAATAATATGTAGATAATGTAATAAAATGTATATAAAAACATATAAAAGTTATGATGAAATTTATATTCATGATATTAATATTACAAAAATTATGGCATAATTAGCTTTCATATTTATGATACACTAGGTAACATTATAGACTAAAAAATATTCCAACAATAGCCACGACATAATTTGTAACTATAGCACATAAACCGTGACAAAACCAACTTTGTTACGGATTTTCTACAGAAAATGACTCGAGACTACAGTGCCGTCGCTAATTGACGTCCGTACGTATTGGTAAATTGATACAAATTTGTTACAGACTTTTTGTGGTAAATACCGACACATTCACCACAAAATAATTGGTGGTAAATTGCCTCAACTTGCAACATATGAGTTTGTAGGTAATTATAACAGTTTTCCACAATATTCTCGTGACAATAGTATTTACAAATACATACAATAGTTGTCTAGCAAATTGTCTCGGATATATTCACTAAATTATGTAACTAATTACACTAATTTGTGACAGATTTTTGTGGTAAATACCGACACATTTTCCACAAAATAATTGGTGGAAGAAGCTCACAAAATGAAAAAGGAAATAGTTGTTACATAATAACATGACAGTCATGACTTCTTAAACCATGTATTTTACCCCATTGTTAAGGTTAATGCAACGGCCTATGTTTGACACATAGCCATCTAGGAATTTGACCACATCTTTTAACCATTTCATAAATGTCAATTTTGCCGTAGGAGACAATCTGAATATTGGAACTGGAGCCTTTCCTAAAGACGTAAAATGTAAACTTTTTCAATCACAATACAACTCCAAATCATTTCTATAGTTTATTGTGTCTTTGGTTTTCCCGGTGACATTTAACAATGTGTTAATAATGTTATCGAAAAAAAATTCAATATACATCACATCAAGATTATGCCGAAGAAGATGCGTCTTCCAATATGGTAATTCCCAGAAAATGTGCTATGCTTGTGTCAGTTGTGATTTTCTCCATATCCTTCAATATCAGTGTTAATATGACTATTTCCACCGCAACTAACAATTTTCTTTAAACCATAAATATCTTCTAAGTAGGTGTCTAAAATTTCGTCCCCTGAATATAAATGTGGCGAGTTGGTCCTCACAATATTACCCTTTTAAAAGACCTTGAGTTTTTTCGGAAAACATGATTACTCGGTAAAAATCTTCGGTGACAATCAAAACCAACTGGTTTTTCGGCCATGTTTCAATTGAAAAGCATCAGTCTTCTCCATACAATATGGACATGCCGATCTTCCAAGAGTTGTCCATCCTGACAACATTCCGTATGCGGAAAAATCACTTATAGTCCACATCAACATTGCTCTTAGATTGAAATTTTGCTTAACTGAAACATCAAATGCTTCGACGCCTTTAGACCAAAAATCTTGTAATTCTTCAACCAATGGTTGCATAAATATATTCAAACTCTGTTTTGGATGATCTCTCCCTGGTACTAATATGGTTAGAAATAAATATTTTCCCTTCAAGCACATATCAGTAGGGAGATTATACAGAGTAAGAATTTTGGGCCATAAAGAATAATTACCACCAGACGATCCAAATGGATTAAATCCATTTGTACATAACCCCAAATAAACATTCCGACTTTTAGATGAAAAATCTGGATACATGTGCTGAAAATGCTTCCACGCCTTACCATCCGAAGGATGTTCCATCTTTCCCTCAATAGATGTATGTTCTGCGTGCCAACTCATATGAGGTTTTATCCTCTCTGATAGATACAATATCTTCAATCGATCTGATAGTGGCAAATAGAAATTTTTTATATGGAATACGTCTTCTAGTAGAAGAAACATTCCTAGAAACCTTCTCGGGTTTATACCTTGGTCACTCACAAAATTTGCAAACGGTCAAATTTTGATCGTATTCACCCCAATAAATCATGCAGTTATTTTGGCATACATCAATCTTATGGTATGACATACTCAATGTGCGCATCATCTTCTCTGTTTCATAATAAGTTTGAGCAGCAACATTACCTGTTGGGAGAATATTATGCATCAAGTATGAAAAGTCATCAACGCATGTATCTGGTAAATTGTGGGTTGTTTTAATGTTCATCACATCAGCGGCCAAAGAGAATCTTGACAATCCCTCAATGCAATTATCATAAAGAGGTTCACATGCAACATTCAAACGAGAGAAAAAAACTTGTAGCTTCATGATTAGGGGTTTCTCATGTGTTATCTTCAACTGGTTCAATATATTGTTGATCACCAGTCATCCCACTAAAAAAAGTATTTGAACAAATAAATTACAAAATAATATTAAAATCATTATTTTTTTAGTAGTTAAGTCACCTAATTCATATATATATATATATATATATATATATATATATTATAATAAAATAACACATTAAAATATTATTGATTTATTTTTTAAGAAAGGAGTTTGACTATAAATAATATGGTAAATAGTTTTAATCATAATATATAAATAATTATTCATAAGTTAAGTTTTGGTAATATTATCTTCGAATGTGTTACTTTTAGAAGAATAAATTGTGAAATTTGCTATTACATAAAAAGTAGTTTTTTGGAAAAAAATAATTTTAGGAAATAGATTTAGAATAAAAACGGGTGAAATACAGAACTAGAGTGTTTGAAAAAAATAACACATGGAACTTTTTAACAGCGTCTAACACTTAAATAACATAAATTAGAATTTAAAAAAAAAAATCTGTAATAAAATAACAACCACACTAAGCTTGAGCATTAAAACAGTAATGAAAACACATTAACGTGTTGAAATAGAAACCGAACAAGTGCAAAAAAAAAAAAACTGAAATAGTACATGTATTTCTCTTAAAATTCATATATACAGTTTTAATTTATTACATACAACTCGTGTCTGGCTATCCAACAAAGAATATTATTTGTTGTAAAATGAAAAAGACCATGACAAAAAAGATTTCTAAAGATATACATATATACATATATATATATATATATATAAATTTATTCAACTATATATCGTCTTAGAAAATAATCACACATTAAAAATTCATTAATTAATTTGTTTTTATATAAATTATGTTTTATTTATTTTTTCCAATTAACATGATAAAATAGTTGAACTCCTAGTTTAATTTTTTGTTTTTATATTATATTCTAGATTTTTCAATATGATTTATAGTTTTTTGAGCTCGTATTAATAGTGTAGAATTTTTGTTAGTATAATAGGAATTTGAATATGTAAATAGTAATTTTTAAAAAGTAGTTGAAAAAAATATATATATATATATATATGAAAATAATTGAATATAAAGATATATATATATATATATATATATATATTCAATTGAATTTAATATTAAAAGTTTTATTTT
>OVBE01002217.1:0-10222 GCA_900406425.1 Iberis pinnata | reverse complement strand
AAATAATTTAATTATAAACATAATATATATATATATATATATATAACGTTAATTGAGTTGGTTCGGTTGTGTCATTGTAATTTCATTCTCCCCCGGTTGGTTCTTGATGTGCATTGATATTATAAGTTTCATCATCTAAGTGATATTGGTACTCAAGTTGTTCTCCATGAGTTGTCCAAACATAATAATTTTCTATGAAACCTCTATTATATAAATGATTGTACACCTGGGATGTCGGAATGAGCTTTCTATTTTGTCATTTCTTGCATGGACACCAAATTTTTTGCCCCTCATACATTTGTTGTTCCGCAAAATTCATGAATTGTGTTAATCCATTTTCAAATTCTTCGGATACACCTCCATTGTATGGAACCAAACGACTATACATCCATCTTCTTTGCAATTCAATATTAGAAGATGAAGTCATTTTTCTGTAGAATAAAAAAACATAAAAATATATAATTAATTTTGTTGTTGAGATTGAAAGTAGCAATAACCATCACTCCCTTATTTCATTCGCGATTATGCATACCTTTTTCATATGAGTAAAAGAACAAGATTTTGACCTCTTATAAGTAAATGAATATGAAGATTTCTCTTTGTAAGAAATTATGAAGAAGAATGAGTTATGAAGAAAAAATGGTTTTAGATCAATATTACTAACTGAGAAAATGATGAATCAATTTATAGAGCATAAATTTGCTCGCTCATGCCATCTTCTTTGTAACTTTTTTTTTGTTGTATTAGTGCTAGTGTCACTAGCTCATTGTCTCTCCCAAAATGATGATATCTTGTGACACAAAAGGACAACTTTTTGAGCAAAAATATATCTACAAAAGATTTGTGTCGTAGACCACAATTATTTAGCAGATAAAAACAAGCATGACAGACAAATAGTCACAAATATGACGTAGCAAATTAGCTACATCCGGATACATATAACATATGATATTTTTGTAGTTATATTATGTGTCGCTATTTGTGACAAATCTGTCACTATATTCTTAAAGTAAAATTCGGAGTCACGAAACACTTTGCTACAAATTATATGTAACGAAATATTCACGAATTGCTTCATATATTCTTGTGACACATTTTGCTACGTACAATTTGCAACTAAGTTGTTACTAATTTATCACAACAATATTTTGTAGTAAAGTGTTAATATATTGCCACAATTTCTTACGGATTTGTAACAAACCATTAGAATCTATTTTTCGTTACTAATTCGTCGAAGTTTGTAACTAATTTTGCCACTTATTTTTTTGCTGGCAATGACTGTGACTATAGTCTGAAGATTTTTTAGTAGTTTCTTATTTTTAATTGATTTAAATATTTTTACCATTGTATTAATTAATAATTTATTAAAATATAACATTAATTAAGATAAAATTAAGTTTACAAAATATTAAAACAAATTTTAAATTACAATTATATTATTTATTTTTTAGAATTATCAATTTTAAATATAAAAAATAGAAATATAAATTCCATTTTAAAGGATATATATATATATATATATATATAGTATTTTAAAAAGAAGTTTCATGTTCTTATGTGAAATATAATTTGCCTATATTACCCTTAATAAAAATTTTAAATTGTATTAAAAATCAATGGCAATATATGTAAATTTTTACAAAACAAATGTTTTTCTTTTAAGAATGCTTCCCAATTAATAATATAGATTATCAATTGGATTCTTGGAAAACCAAAATTTTTTTGGTTTGAACTATATTAATCAGAGAATATTTAATTTTTGGTTTTTCCAGACCACTATCTACCATCTATGGCGAGAGCGTAACAACCGGATTCATGGTCATTCCCATAGACCAGTTGCAACACTCCGCGCCATCATCACTAGACTCGTTACGGATCGTATCAAGAGTCTTCACTATGCACCAGATTCACGATATGCGAGCTTAGCTCCGCGTTGGGAGAGTCTTCTTGCCCAAGCACTCTTGTCGAATTCATGATTTATACTTCTCCTTCTGCTTATTTGTTGTATTCCCTTCTCTGTCTTGCCTTAACTGGGTATATGGATTGTACTCTTTTTCCTGGCTCTAGTTTTATCCCACTGGGTTTTCTAGGGTCAGGTTTTAACGAGGCATCCTTATACCACACCACAGCGGACTCTTTCTTTCAGCTTTTACAAACACATTGCTAGTTTTTATCTAGCCTTTGTAAATATTTACTCTCTTTTTGATATATAATTTTAACATTTCATCAAAAAAAAATATATATATTTAATTTCAAAGTTGTTATTTGAAATAACTGGAGGTTGGATTTCTGTATGAATCTACTCTCGATTCTTGTTTTACATGAGGTTGATTTCAATTCATATAATTTTCTTGGACTGGTATGAATCATGTTATTTCAAAACTAAATAACTTTATAATTTATAAATTTTTAAATTATTATGGATCTATAATTCCGTTAGAAATTCAGAATGAAGTGGTGAAGCACCCGCTCTTGTTCCAAAAAACCGATGAAATTATATGTTTCGTTCTCCTAGTTGTAGAACCCAGCATATATATATTACTATCAAAAACATAAAATATGTAAATGGATAATTGTTTTTTGGAAACCTTTCATGTTCATAATCAATTATATTCTTAAAAATAATATATTAAACACTATATTTAGTTTTATTTAAAATTTAATATATCAAATATATCTTATATAAATTTTTGTATTATCAATTTTATAAATATATATTTTATAAAATAAAACTAATCCCGCCTGAGTTATCAATTAATTATTTATCTAATAACTATTGTTTGACAATGCTAATAAGTCAATGTCCATTTACATATGTAACTAATTTTGACTTTGCAAATGACTATTTAGCTATTTGGTCATTTGACTAAGCAAAAGACTTCTTTTATTTTGTAAGTGCTCCCTATTTTGTTCTTCCACGGTCAATGGTTCGAATTGTTATCATATATATTGTAGGCTTAAAAAACGGTATTTCCTTTTTTGGACAACCAATACAAAGCCTATAAATAATAAAGAGAAAGGAAAAGAAACACTCGTTCTAGAATTAAATTTAAATTATATAAAAAAAAAAAACAAATATGGCTTCTCTTTGGATGAAGTTATTCTCATTAGGTATAATCTGCCTCAAATGTGTTGCTACACCAACTCCGGTATGTTAATTATATGACAAGTCTTTTACAACAAAAAATACTATTATATAACGAGTATTTAGTATATTAAATTTTATCCATTTTCTCATATAAAAAAATGTTAAATTGCATAGCAGAATCAAGAAACCGAATTTGAATGCGTCTCAATATACAAACAATATGCATTACAACACCCTCTTATGAGGAATCACCAAATACAGGTATAAATGATCTGACATTAAACATACTAAATCAAGCTTTATAAACAAATTCGTTATGTGCCTAACTGTTATCTTTTTTTATCGTAGACTAGACCAAGTCGAGAGCTTTTATCAATGCTCTCTACTTCAAATGATACAACCATCACAAATATGTTCTTGAAAGGATCAGAAGAATGTCCACAAGGACAAGTACCCATTCACAAACCAAAAACCAAATTAACCAATAATCTTATCCATCCTCAAGAATTTACTAAAACAGGTATTTTTATTATTACCTTAATCTTTCTTTTGAATTTTTGTTTTTAATATGTTTTATTTTAGTTTTTTAGCTGACAATATATTTCTACTTTAAGATCTTGTATTTAATTATATGTGTGTGTGTTTTTTTTTTGTTTTCTTACAAGTTCTATGTTTTAGGTCGTTTCCTAACACAAACTCCTCAGGGAAAACCAAGAAAAAAACAAATTGTACAAAGTAAAAAGCTTGGTATCAATTCTGCAGCGATTTCGGAGAAAAATAAAAAGAATAATCACCCACCAAAAGTATTTAGAGAGTATAATCAACATGTAAGTACTTTTTGCTGCACTAATTATACAATATTTATTAGGTACGACATGAGTATATATATATATATATTTTTTGTTATAGTATGCAATTGTGAGGACATTTGAAAATACGACAAAAAGATGGCGTGGAGCACAAGCATTGTTCAATATTAACAAGCCACCAGTGGGGAAAAATCAATATAGTAAGGGTTGGGTTTGGCTTAATTACATAACAGGAAACATAATGAGCAGTGTCCAGTTTGGTGTGGCTGTAAGTCTATATGAATCAAATTAAAATGTGTTTCACTTCAAATAAAACAGCTCTCTAACGAACATCTTGCTCGATAGGTGCATACAGAACTATATCCAGATGACCGCCCGAGACTAACAACGCTTTGGATGGTGAGTAATGAATTTGTATATTTATATATTATCGAGTTGGTTTGTAATAATAAAAAAATAAAAGAAACATGTGTAGTCAGAAACACAACAAGATGGATGTTACAATGCGATATGTTCAGGAGGGTATGTACAGATTCATAAAACAATATACCCTGGTATGGTTTATCATGAAGTCAGTGTTCCAGGTGCAAAACAACATACTGTCCATCTTTCTGTTGCCGAGGTACCCTAGTCTTACCAACAATTATTTGAAGTGGTACTCAAAAATACCGTATTTTTTTAGGTTGTGTTCTAAAAATATTACACAGTCCCAAATTGTTTTAAAAATACCACAAATAATAAATAGTTTTAAAATATCATATTTAAACCATAATTGAAAAACTAAACCTTATATTCTTTTAAAACTAAACTCAAAACTCTAATTAGTGAACCTAAACCCCAAAAATTTAATTTTGTGTTGGTTTTAATAATATTTTTGAATAATCGGGAGTATGGTGTTTTTTGTTTTTGTGGTATATTATGAAATGAGTTATATTTAAATTGTATACTATATGAGTTGAGTAACTAAAGATGTATGAAAAATGCAGGATCCAGTGACTAAAAATTGGGTGATGACGATAGGAACAGTAATGATAGGGTATTGGCCACGTCAAACTTACATGGCAGATGGAGCTTCAGAAGTCTACTTCGGTGGATTTGCAGGAACTTCATTGCCTAACACACCAAGTCCACCTATGGGATTTGGACAATTCCCAATTAAAGATTTGATTCGGTCCTGTTCTATGAAGCAACTTAAATATGTTCTTCCGGATTATACACTTGTGGATATTAACTCCAACCAGGTCGAGATTTATGTTGATGATCCCAAGTGTTATGGTGTTATGTTTCATAAGTATGTCGATGAAGATTCCAGAGAGACTCTTACCTTTGGTGGACCTGGTGGTCATTGTCGCGTTTGATCACATTATTATATATAGTTATCTTTAGAAACGTATATTTATGACTTAAGATCAAAACTCGATTGGACCACCGATCTGATTTGGTTTTCAAAACATTGATAATTTGTCAGCAAAACCACTGGTTATTTTTAGAAGAATTCGTGCTAAGGCATAAATATGGTATACAACATATTTCCAATGAAAATCGAATTAAGTAACCCATCAAATCAATTCTTGAGTTTAAAAGTAAGCTAAGTGAATTCTCTCTATTTCTCTTCCTCTCGTCTCTTTTTCGAGTCGGTGTTGAGGCGGTGTGGTGCGACGGCGGAAGAAAGTCGGTGCCTTGTGACCACACCTTCCATGCGCCGCGTTTCCGAGGACCACTGGTGAGCCAGACAACGGCGTTTCTTCCACGCATGCATCCCCACCGCAAATCTCCATCAGCTTGAGCCGACGATACACATCAAAATCACCGACAACCGCCAGAGGAGAGAAACAGTAGAGCGGCGATGGTTCTTGGCTGGTTTTGTCGCGGCGCTCTACCGGAGGAACGACGGCGTCTTGGGAGGAGGGACCTCGAGATGGTAGAGAATCAGATCCCGGAGGTCCTGGCCGCCGTGTAGTACCTATCGGAGGTGTGGGGACTTCTCTGGTCAGATCTGCGGCTTCGCCTTCTCCCCCGTAGTTTGTTTCATCCCCCTACCATCAGAAACCTACTCCTCCGTCCCAGATCTACCGTAGAAGCCTTCTAGATCTAGATCCTCTTCCTATCCCAAAGTGGTTGGCGGTGGGCTTGGTCGACATTACGACGACTAAGTTTCGGAACCGTCGGTGGGCCACCGGAGTTGGGTGGTTTTCGCAGCCTAGTCACCGGCGGCGGCGGGTGATGGGTTCTCCATCATACGTCTAGGGTTTTATGAAGCTCCTTTATTGGGTCTGGACCAATTTGGGCTCTGAAAGCCCATTTAGATTTTGGTTGTATTTTGTTGAGTTTTTGTTTGTTTTTTTGGATTTTTGGAGTTTTGGGCTTGATAATGTAATGGGTGTTATATTTTGGTGTATAAACTTATAATTTAAATAGAAAGTCATTTATAAAAAAAAAAATCTTGAGTTCAAAATCATTGGCTTAACGCATCTTTGATTACATGTTTGTCTTTTAAAATCTCTTCATTATAAGTGTATTTACTAAAGAAGGAAAAGATGGAATCTGTTTAATTTGATTTAGCTTCTAATATACAGAACTAACCCATAAATGAGTTTAACTCCTAATAATTGATGGCTTATTATACTTCGCCAAAAACCATCAGTTTCCTAGAAAATGAACGTGACAACAAATTTTAATTTTCAAACTTGGAAGATGAATTAAAATTTTAATTTTCTTTTAAAGTCTTTAAAATATCTATTTAGTATTTACTATGTCTTTCTCTTTCATCAAATATATTTACTATGTAATCTGTATTTCTCCTAATGTTTATTTTGTATGCTTAAAATAACTAAAACACGAGTTGAGCCCAACTTTGATATGTCTGGGCCTAAAGTAGTAACATAGCGGAGAATCAAATAAAAACTATTACTGTTTTAGCCCTAGCTTATACTGTGTATTTACTTTTGATGCCACGCTTAAACCTTTTCCTATCATCCTCCTCTTTGCTCTTCTCTAATCTGTTTCTTGTTTTCTCCATTTGCAACTCGTAAGTTACAGTCTTTCTACTCGACTTATCTCTTTCACTTTTAGTTTCTGTTTTTTAGATCGGAACTTCTAATTGCAGGAAATGGCTGCTGCTTTAGTTTCAAGATTATCCCGTGGTAAGAGATCCTTCTTCGATTTCATTCAACCATTGATTCTGGGTTATTATTGATTTTTTAAAGTTATAACTCTTAGAGTTTTATGGTATCTCAATTTGATTGAAACATCGATTCAGAGAAACTGTAATTGGATTTCAAAAAGTTTGGATTATTATTAGAATGATGAGTTTGGCTCTTGATTTGATTAATTTGGCATAGTCTACATATTATAGTTTGAATCAGCCTCATAAGTGTTTGTAATTGAATTTGAAACAGAGATTCAAGAGCTAATCATTTGATTGTTTTGTGTTGATGATTGATTGTTATCAAAAGAGTATTCTTCTTTTTATGGCTTTGTTGTCTGATTTGATTCAATTACAATACGATGAGTAGGAGGACGTTCATTGCTTGGAGGTCTTAACAATGATATCTCTGGATTGATGAAATCTTCTAATGGAGTGATGAATGAAAGTATCCTCTCTCAGGTCAGCTACCAATAATTACACAATATTTACATATATGTGTGTGTTTGTTCATATTGTACAAGTTATACATATATTTCAGAATAGAGGAGCTTAAATCTGCCTCTTCAAACTTTAGTAATTGTTCTTGTATTGCTCTAGAATGAACATTTGGCCTATAAATCTATAATATCATCGGTATGACGGTATCGCTTTAAAAGGATGTTGCCATTAAGTATTTGCGTTGTTTCGTATAGCTGTGTGTAATTAGAACGAATAAATGGATGAAGATTGGATATATTGATGTCCTAAAGCATCTTGTTATTGTTAATTGTTGTGTGGAAGCAGCAGCAACAGCGAAGGACATTCATTCAAATGGGGACAGTTCTGAAAGTGGTGGACAATTCGGGAGCCAAGAAAGTAATGTGTATTCAAGCTCTCAAGGGGAAAAAGGGAGCTAGGCTTGGAGATACTATAGTAGCTTCAGTGAAAGAAGCGATGCCAAATGGTAAAGTGAAGAAAGGAGCGGTTGTGTATGGAGTGGTTGTGCGAGCTGCGATGCAGAGAGGTCGTGTTGATGGAAGTGAGGTTAGATTTGATGATAATGCAGTTGTGCTTGTTGACAGTAAAGACAAGAACACTAAAACTGATCGCCAACCAATTGGTACAAGAGTGTTTGGTCCTGTTCCGCACGAGCTTCGCAAGAAAAAACATCTAAAGATTCTTGCTTTGGCTCAACACATTGCTTAAGACGACGACGACAACAACACCACCTAATGTCTTTTTGTTGTGATTCTTCTTTAAGCGCTTATACTTTTTTTAATTCTTCTTTGAACTGGCGTTTTTCAAGCGTTTTAAAATATATTGGAAATTTTGAAATTGCTCTTCTAAATAATTAAAGTTTTAGTAGTGAGATCTTAAATTGTTCTTAATACAAAAATTTATGTTATGAATATACAATTGAATTTTTCTTATTGACAATAACTATCCATTCAATACCATTATCAACTCACTAGACACTAAGGCACCAAACTATTGACAAACATCATTGATATGGTTCATCCATCCACCATTTTGTTATTCTCAAAAGTTTTATAAATGTAATACGTGGAACCGAAATGATTATTATCCAAATTCTGCAGAACAAAAACAATTATAACCAGATAATTTTTAAAATAAAGGTACCTAAATAGTGTGCCACAAACAGCTCTCAGAAGAGCTTCTATGTGTACATACTTTACCTCTTATTATTTTGCACTGTCTTGTCCCTCAACCTCCACTTCAGCCTTAGCCTCAGCCACAGGTTTCTCCCCCTCTCCCGAGGTAACAGCAGCCTCTGATTTCGCTGGTTCGTCACTTACGCCTTTAGCAGGCTCTGCAGGTTTCTCTTCTGCAGCCTTTGGCTCTGCAGGCTTCCCATCTTTTGTTTCCTTGGTGTCTTTCACACCTTTTGCATCTTTGCCTTCTTTTGCATCTTTGGCATCTTTGGCATCTTTAGCTGGTGGAGGCGGTGGCATCATGTGAGGTGGTGGATTTGTCTTGAGCTTCAAAAATATCTGCCTCATTCTCCCAAGATCAGTCGGTTTCCCAGGTTTAGGACCTTGAATAACCACCACTGATGGCTTCTTATCTGGATCTTTTTTACCTCTCTTCTTCTCAATGTTAGGAACCTCACGTGGGATAAGCTCTGCAATTGCTTTCCAATAATGCTTATCAACTTCTTTATGAAACTTCTCTTGATTAGCCCAATAAAGCTTCTCCCTTTCTCGATTATCAGCTTTGTTAGTCTCAATAGTCTTCTCTCTTTTCTCATAGAAGGCTTTCTTGTATTCTTCAGCTTCAGCTATGATTTGATTTCGCATCTCTTTCTCTTTCTTTTCCTTCTCCTCAAGGTGAATGGCGTTTTGACGGCGCCACTCACGGCGTTGGAAACCTTCCTCTTGCATCTCGTTTGGATCTGGAAGAATCGGACCGTCGGAAGCGAAGATGGCGTCGTCGCCGCCGTTCCCGTTAGCATCGTTCATGGAAGATTCGAAAGGAGAGGAGGAATCATGGTTGTTAAATCCGTAGGCGTCAGATCCATCGGAAGGAGGGGGTGGTGCTTGGGAGAAATTGTCGTAAGACATGAAAGAGTCATCGTGTTCGGTAGGAGAGTGGGATTGAGCAGGGAAGTCTCCATCATCGGAAGTTGCCATGGTCAAGGAGCTTTTTTTCTTCACACGATGAATATACAATTGATTAAAAACAACTCTGATATTTGAGATAATTTGTAAAAATGTTTATACTACGAAATATATTAAAATATTGTTGTCACTTGTCAAACAAATAAAAAAGAAAATTGAGAGAAAAAAGTTTTTGGAAACAGAAATATCGTAATAGTTGGCTAGAATGAGGGATCGCAATGCGCATTTGTTTCACACAGTCACCAAAAAATCGAAATGCCAGAAATAGAATTGTTTCATTGAAGAATTCAAATGGTGAAGTTGTGTATGGCAACAAAGCTTGCCATTCTACTAGAAAGGTGAAGCTGTGTATGGCCTCTATTATCTTTGTCTTTTTAACTCTTGTCCTTTTTTCTACAACCTTAACGCAAAAATTCTTACATTAAAATAGATTTTTAAATTTTTTTATCAAATATATTGTACTATAAAAGTAGGGGTGTTCAATGTGGATATCGGTTCGGTTTCGGTTCGGTTTCGGTTCGGTTTTTTCGGTTTTTCGGTTTTTCGGTTTTTGAAAAAT
>OVBE01002216.1:0-31697 GCA_900406425.1 Iberis pinnata | reverse complement strand
AACAAGCATGGCATTTACACGGCCTTGTCTGCTAAAGTCAAGATCTGTCGCAAGCTCCTGTTCGCCTTGACCCAAACGAAGCAAATACCGTGCAGGGACATCCCTCTGAGGAAAAAACACAAAAACAAATCCGCATTATATTTTTGTCGCAGAATCCATTAGACATGTAAAGTATTATATATATATTACTCTTTATAATAACAAAAACAAAGAAGAATTGCCAAAAGTACCTCCATTATCTTCTCAAAGAGATCATTCAAAGCCTGGTTCGAGTGAGTGATAATTAAGGTTCTCTGAGCAGGACAATTATGATATAGAACATTCAAGATTTGTACAGCTGTATCAGTCTTTCCGGTACCTGGTGGACCAACCACCATAGTTAGTCCAGGCTGAATACCAGAGATGATGGCTCCAACCTGCAGAAAAATGGTAGGCATGGTTCAATTACAAATAGCAACTAGAGAGCATGCACCTTGAATCCGAATCTTGGTACATTTCTCATTCAGCAGAGAGGAAAGGCCTCATCATGAGGGTAACAAAGGCTTCTGAATATCAAGTAAAACTATCTCCCAAAGGAAAAGAATGGCATGGGAACAATATCTTCCACTCAAATTGATCAAACAGACAAAACTAAACCAAATGAGCAAAAGTTAATATATGTTATTAACTTCAGGTATCAAACACAATGAGGCGGTATAAAGATGAAAATAACATCCTCGTAGGCGGTATATATGAAGACGATCAATTTTCCATCATTCATACAGTATCAAAAATAAGAAAAAACTGATGAGCATAGATAGCCATCACAATTACATATTACTAAATGGGTCCTAATCAAATCAGTATATTGCTCTTTGGATGTAAGAGAATTAGAAGTACCTGTGTAGGTGTAAATTTAACTGAATTCTGCTTTGGCTGGTCCTGAGGATAAGGCCCTGGGTCAGGTGGGGTATAAGCCTCCACAATAAGTTTCTCTTTTGGGGAAACATCCACCATATCTACATCATCTGCTGATTTTGCTTCAGATATCTTATTTCCAGAAAGAGCATTAGCATTCCCTTTTAGCGTCTTTGGAAGATTGATTCGAAACGGAGGCTTTGGATCCAGAACTTCAGCACCATCAGCACTGACGAAAGATACCTAGTGTCCAAGAATTATAAGAGACATCGAAAATGAAGCAGCTCAAGATCACATCATACACCAAAGAAAATAGTTACTAACCTCATAATCGGGGAAACTTTCACTGAGATGATTTGCATCAAGGAAAGTATCTTTGAAGTCCACTGTTTCCAACAGGTCAGGCATATTAGGCCACTGTGCAGCAGAAGGGTTGCCATATCCAAGGAAAACGTTATGCAGCCACTCCGGAACAATACAATATTCATTCATGAGATCTCTGATCGATTCCAGGATAGCCTTGAAGTTGTTCTCCTTTGGTTTCCTCCTCATTAGCACATTAAATGTGCTATACACGTCCTCAGCCCCTTTTTCAGCAATATCTGTAACATCTATGTGATACTGAGCAGCATCTAAAGCAACAGTCACTGTCCTCATTTCACCTTTTGGGGGCTTCCATTCATCGCGTTTAACTTTTCCGGTAAAATCATTCATTAGATTACCCTCCTCATCTTTGATCTCGATGATTTCACAACCACGAACATACTGAAGCCCAAGCCTCTGTGGAACAGTAGCTTTAGCTGCTTCCTCTGGACCTAATGGCTCAAATGAAGGGCGTATACAGAGCAAAAACAATACATCATGCTCCTTGAGGGAATTCCATTCAGATCTTATCTGTGCTCGGTAACTCTTAATATTAAAAGTAACTTCTGCAGTCACAGATGCTGGCTTTTCTTCTCCAATATTAGGCTGTTTCACCTGAGCGATTTTGAAGTCATTAATTGGAACAGCCATCCGTGACCAACCACGGAAAGCAGGTTCTCCTTCATTATCTATGTGCGCAAGAAGATGTGGTACAGCTTCCTGTATATCTTCTCGAATTTCATAGGTAGATTCTAGACGGAAGAGATTAAAATTTCTAAGGAGGTAATCATGGAGCGTCAGAAACTGAAGATTAAGCTTTGGAAGAGCAAGGCAACCTTCCCCTGAATAGTTAATGCTTGGAATAACACTTTCGTCCCACATGATTTGCTCATTTGGGTACAAAGGAAGAGCGTTAATGGCTTCTTTCTGAGATTGTTGCTTCTCAAAAGAGGACACAACCACCTCAGTCAGAAAATCCTTACTTTCTGCCCAAGGATCGTGTCTTGAAATCAGTTTGAGCTGGAAAAAAGCATATGAAAATGAGTATCAACTATCAAGTAGGTGGCAAGGTGTATTTTTTTGCAAGAGGAACTAAAGGCAGACAGAAGTATATTTTTTTTATAAAAACTAAAATCCNGTAGCATCAAGCAAAAGCAGGTACATGCATTCTTTCCAATCTCCAAGCTCAAATAAATCTCTTAACTGAATGCTTACACTAATCTGCATAATACTGTCATATGAGTTAGTGTCAACCCATAGATCTTTAGCCTGTCAACTCAGACTTTGTACTGCATTTTTGCTAATCAACGTGCCTATGGTATTCACTGAAGCTCACAGCTATAAGACCCTTAGTAAATGAAACTAGCAGAAAAGATATGATCATTATAATATTGCCTCATGTTATCCTTATATCCTGATGCAGAGTTTGTATTGTAATGGTCGAGATGATATTCTTCACATGTGAACCTACAACAATAAGCTTTCAAGATGCATACCTTTGAGCAGACAACATCCTTTAAATCCTCAAGAGGAAGTACCGACAATCTCCTACGAAGATCAGAGCTCTTGTGAACCGAACCAATGTTAGCCAAAGACAAATCTTGCAACTGAAGCAAACAGGATAACAAAAAATCTGAGAACTTAGATATGAGTCCTCAAAGAATAATTGAAGAATACGGGAAGAAAAAAAAAGCAGATTGAGGGCCAAAATTCACTATTAACAAAACCAGAAATCTAGCACACAAAACTAATGATTTACTGCTTAATCATGGCAACGAGGACAATACCTTAGGTATTTTCTTAAAGGCCAACAGCTGAAACGCCATAAACCGATCGTAATGAAACTGGAGTGCTTCATCATCAGTTAGTTGTGTTCCATCGTGATCCTTTATCTCAAACTTTTCGTAGAACTGTAACAAGTCAACTAATTGAGCAAACAGCTTCCCTTTTTCATGTTTGTATAGGGCACTTAGACGACATTTGGCAACAACTGCTATATCCGCCACAAGAGGTCTTAAGTATCTGTGATAATCAAGATGGAGACAGAAGAAAAAGGTTCAGTCAATGAATGGCACAGAAATGGACTCGGGGTATCAAGACAAATAACAGGATATTATCAGTACTAAAAGAAACAAATAGAATGCAGGATACAGGTTTTGACNAGAAACAAATAGAATGCAGGATACAGGTTTTGACTGTTTAGTCTACAAAATAACATGCATATAGGGTATGGTGTAAAATATGCATACCTTCTTGTTGGAAGTTGGTTCAGCATATCAATGAGAAATTCCATGAATCTCTCGCAATATAAGACAGAAGAATCATCAACCAACTGAGATCCAGCAGTATCATCAACCTCATCCGCAAAAACCCCATGATCAAGCACCTAAAAAAGAGAAGAGATGAACTTTGCATTCCTACGCAAAGGAAATATTTGAAGAACATAAACCACTTCAGCCGAAAACAGTCATATCACCTCGACGAATTCTTCTATTAGACCTCGAACAAAATTTGCTTCAGGTGATGAGGATGGATCAAATTTTTCTCCGTTTGACTTGGCCTCAGCTGCCCATTTCTTTGATGACCTTTTCCACTTCTTTATAAGATCAGGTTGAAGGCAGAGCTCCATCTAGATTTATGCAAACAAAGGTGGTTATCAGAGCTAATTCAAAATATTTAACCATCCTTAGCAAAAAATCGTACGAAAGAACCCCCACCTGAAAACGTCCATAAGACAAACTGTGCCAAGATTGTAATCCTGCCAGACTTAGAACAGTTTCATTAACCACCGCATCTTCCAAACTCTGTACCATCACACAGTCGATGATATTAAAGAAAACAAAAATATCACAAGGAAAAAAATTGTGCATAAACACAAATCAAAAGCTTCCACGTGAATCGGATATATATATATATACGGAGTAACGCACACTTAGTTTGTCCACGATTACTGCTTACTATATCATATATTTTCCGATCATGAGCAGGACATGAGCCGTGTGCAGCAGAATTCTAAAATACTTGCTACCTANAAAATCATATGAAAGAAACAGAACAAACCTGGAAAGCATTAATCATGAAGACCAAATAATTTGTCTTCTCAGCAATAGTCAATTCTCTTCCCTAAAATGGTAAACCAAAGACAAAATGAATACACGAGTGGTTTAATAACTAGTGATTGATCATTTATCACTATCTTCTGAATATGTGAAGCCATTCAAATTAATACTATCAAACACTAATACAGCTCGTAGAAAAGAAACCGAGATTCCAGGTATTATACAATGTTTTAAAGCATAAGTAAAATAAAATTACAAACCTCTTTAAGGCGAAGAACCTTCTGAAGAAACTTTTTGAATAGTTCGTCCCGATCATGAAAGCAAATCCAAGCTTGCACATTCTCCCGGAACTACAAAGCGTGAAGCGAATTTAAAATTCAATATCTGCAACTGCACTAATAATGTTTCATCATTTGCCAAGGTTACCTTCTCGTTAATCATAAGAATCATGGACATGACATGCTCAAACGTGGCAGTCTCAGGGTCAAAATTGGGCCATAGATAGTTCTCCAAGTACTGACTCACTTCAAGAATCATAACTCGCTGAAGCGGAACTGGTTTTCGACCACTAGTTACCTTAAGCTCCGTCATATAAATCTCCTTAACAACCTCCGGATCGAAAGGTTTCTCCGGAAGCTTGTCTCCAATCTTAATCCAGCTCTCCTCAGCGATTTTAGTCAACCTATCTTGCTGAATCTCGGATAATGTAATAGAGCTTGGTAAATTGGATCCAGGTTTCGATTCAAGAGGCTTCTCAGCAAGATGGCTAGCTATTTCCAGTGGATACTCCGCCACTCTATGTCGCTTGAAGTCGTAAGTCCCTGTTCCATAGACTTTCGTCATTTCCACGAAAGCTCCTTTCTCCGTAAGAGTTCAGAGACTGTGGAGAGAGTACGTTTGTAATTTAGGGCTTTAGCCTCTCGGAGGAGATTATCGTCGACGACGAAATTAAAGGCGGTGTTTAATACTTAAATCGACCCGACANGTTTAGTTATAGATGGGCTTGGGCTAAGATTTGATTGAGCTAAAGAAGTATTGTCTAAATCGAACCGAAGTGAGATTCGGTTCAGATTCAATTTCAAATCCGGTTTTCCAAAATTGAACATTAAACCGGAAATAGTTGAGTGGTCATCTTGCATCCATGGGTCTGTGATACTCTCTCTCTCACAATCCCAAAAAAATGGCTAATGATCTCTTCTCTTCACTAATCAATGGNTGAGATTCAATTTCAAATCCGGTTATCCAAAATCGAAATTGAATCTTAAACCGGAAATAGTTGAGTGGTCATCTTGCATCCATGGTTCTGTGATACTCTCTCTCACAATCCCAAAAAAATGGCTAATGATCTCTTCTCTTCACTAATCAATGGCTTCTTTCAATCACTCTTGGCTTTCTTCTCCACTCGCCAAAACTCCTACTTTCTTCTTATCTCCAAAGTCCTTGAATTTCTCTGTTTTCCGAAACACATCTTCGTCTCTTCCCAAATCCACACCTTCAGACCGATCGCCGGAGATTGAACTCCCCGTAGATCCTGTAAAGCTCGCCTTAAAGAAAGCTGAAGCGTATAAGAAATCAAAATCGGAGCAAAAAGACAATGAGAGAAATTCCGGTGAGGGCAACGACGAGGAGTTGCCACTCTCTGTGCAAAAGTCTGATGATGATATTGAAGAGACTAAACCTAGTTCAGTAAAATCACATTTTGGCATTGTTCTTGTCTTTGATTGATCAATGCAATTTCACGTTATTGAGGCTATAGATATGTGCAATCTAAACATGTTTTCTGATGGATTTTAGGTAGATCATCATCTAAATTTGAGGAAGGTAATGATAGTAAGAAGCAAGAGTTGAAAGTTTCAAGCATTGATTTCATTGGACTTGGATTTGCTGATAAGAAGAGTACAAGGGGATTACCACCAGGATTAGTTCCTGTTGTTGACTATCTTCCTGAAGGAGATTTACCTGAGGTAGAGATTATTGTTGGTGATAGATCAAGATTTTCTGAGAAGGGAAAGGAGCTTGAACAAGAAGAAGATGGAAGCTTTAATGTATATAAACCCAAAGTTTCTACATGGGGAGTTTTTCCAAGACCTAGTAACATCTCTAAGACGGTATGTGATTAGTCTATTTAAAGATATGTGTTTTAGAATCCAAAACTGATACATTTACCTCATGAGTGTGAGAGGCCAGTGTTGGAAAATCTTACTTCAATGGTTTTTGAAATTGAATACTTTTCTTGGTTTAAGTTTGGTGGTGGAAGAACAATTCAACCTGGTGACTCAGTAGAAACTACTGAAGAGAGGATTGCTAGAGAAGAGCAGACAAAAAGATTGCTCACTGCTTACAAGGAATCTATTGGACTGAATATTGATCCCAAAGTCAAAGTTGAGTGTGAAAAGGTAAATCATCTGCAGAGTATTGTTGCTCTAAATGAGAATGCTCTAAGCTATTTCTTATAAAGATTTAATCACTGTCTTAAGAATCCTATTGTTTGATCATAGGAGTAAGGATATGAGTTCCACTGAATCTCTGATATGGACTCATGCTTACTAAAGCAGATTTCATTTGTATTCATATTAGATTTGCAGGTTACCACATTTTTCTAAGAGTTGAATTAAAACTTGAGTGAATATAAACTAGAAAAGTTCTTTGCTTTATCTGTAGGCTTGTTCTGCTTCTATTCGTGTTTCAAGGTAGTTAAAATGTTTTCGCTCATCGTCTAATTATAACAGGCACTAGACATGGGGAACTCGCTTATGGATTCCGGGAAACTCGAAGAAGCTTTGATCTACTTTGAGAAGGTCATGGAGAAGATTGTTTTTAAGGTAAACTTATTCGGAACTTGCTTTCTTATTTCATCATTATACTCATGTCTACATGTATGCATAGTCCTACCTAAAGAAGTAGTTTTGCTCCAAAAAAGGGTCTATTCTGAGTTCTAGTGTTTTGTCCCAATAGATGTGAACTTTAACTAGTTATGCTTTTAGTTGTGCAGAGTGAGCTTCATGGATTAGCGGCTTTGCAATGGTCTATTTGCCAAGATTCACTTCGCAAGTAAGTAGCTTGCTTTATCGTGGAAAACTTGCAAACCATTTTCCCTTTTGTTCATTGACATTACCATTGTGAATAATTTTGTTGAGTATTGGCCTGATAAGCTATATGGTCCTTTAAAAACATTGTTTACGAATCATTGACAGGGCAGATAAGGCAAGAGGCATGTATGAGAAGCTTCTTTCCCATCCAAATCCGAGAGTGAGCAAGAAAGCGAGACAGTTCATGTTCAGTTTTCAGGTAACTTAAAACAAAACCAGGAGTAGTTGCCTTAGTGAATTGTTTTGTCTCTTGATATATATAATGTAGTTCATATATGATCATTGCGGTTTGCATCCTCTGGTTTTCGATCTTTTTTTACAGACATTTCGCATAAAATGTGAACCTTTTTGTGACTTACTGGTAGGCAATGGAGATGTTGAAGGTTCAGGGATCAAGCTTTATGGAGATAAGCACTGATTATGAGAACTACTTTGAAGCTTTTGTTCAAAAAGACAAAGTGAATTACAAAACAGAGAAGGAAGAGGAAGAAGAAGCAATGGGAGTAAATGAGATTCTCCTTTATGTGATTCTGCTTGCGTCTCCTATTCTTTTGGTATTTATTGTAGCTGCACAGAGAGGTAATATGCACTAGTGACACAAACTCTTGTCAACTTCATACATGTTGGATTGTAAATGCTAGGATTATTAACTTCTAACTTAAAACCAATTGGCGTAGTTTTGTTGATACCTCTTATATTATGCTAGTCTTTTGTCGTTTTAAACTCTTTTTTGAATTACCTTAATCTTTGGGTCACAACGGACCGAATTAGTAGTCCAAACATGCGAGTGGTTGAGTGGCTAGGTTTGGTCCCCGGTCTAGTGAGAAGGCAACATAAGTGATAACCACTATGCCGCTTACTCTTTATTTTTTTGGTGTGGGATATATTATTTCTAATACGCTTTCTCGAAGTAATGACTTTTAAGTCATTAATTTCATATTGGTACGGACAAAGCTGTTAGGACCAACCTCGAGTCGGATATTTGCTATCATATTTTTCTCTCCGTTCCAAAATATATGATGTTTTAGAGAATTATTTATGTTCCAAAATATAAGATGATTTCGTATTTCTTTGGAGATTTTTTTTTTTCGACTTCTGGGAAAGAACTTAACAGAGTAAGGGTGTTACAAGAAAGGAAAAACAGAGTCTCAAAGAAAAGGAAACAACATGAACAGAGATAATTACAGAGCCTCCTCAGATATTTCTATGGAGATTTTAAAGCTATTAAATAGTCCACATCCAATAATGAAATATCAACTTTTTATTGATTGGTCAAATGTTTTTAGTGTATAATATATAATATATTTTAAATTAAAAAACAGAATTTTTTAATATGCGCGCTTTTAACCAAAACATATTACATTTTGAAACGGAGGGAGTAATGTTTTGTCCCTTTAAGTTTTCAATGTGCTATATATTTTTATCTAATAGTAAATATATAAAGTAATATAATGCAAATCAGCCAAATAAGACATTGTTTGGTTGGCATCTATTTTTGACCTTAATTGAAATATAATTCACAAGAAAAAATTAACAATAAAGCTCTTCTTATTTATTGAACAGAGCATAACATAAATATAAGAATCAAACACCAAAGAAACTTTTTCTTCAGTTTAATAACAAATACAAACTTCTAATTTCTTCTACCTTTGAATAAATCTGATACTTCATCTCTATAACATACTAAAATAAAAAAACAAATAAAACTAAGAAAGACTTAAAAGTCTCAATCAGATTCCATTTTGCAGAAGTGAAATGCAAAACCTGAATGTAGCAAAGGTCTGATCAACCATAGCCACATGTGATATAATGCTTCACTACTTCTTGGTTTGGCCTTGACCTGCAGCCGCCGAACCACCTTTACCTCCTCCACCAGAACCACTGGCTCCTCCTGCAGCAGCACCACCACCACCTCCTCCACCGCCAGGATCAACAGTTGTAACTTTAAACCTCTCATTTTTCAAATCTTGAGGACCAAAGTTGACTCCTCTCAATGTGACAAGGTTAGAGCCAGCACTCAAACTCCTCTGCATAGTAAATGACTTTGCAGGAAGACTAGAATCTTGCTTGAAATGAGAAACAGCATCTCCTATTTTGTTAAAGAAACCAAGAAATTCATCTTTAGATCCACCTGGAAACATCTTCTTAAGTAACTGAAGTTGTCTTACATAAAGCTCTCTCATATACTCTAATATCATCAATACTCTCATATCCATCTTTGAACCCTTATTATCATCATCATCATGGTCTTCATAAACTCTATGGTAAAGATCTCCCATGTCGCTATATTGTCTCTTCATACTCCCATTTCTTAGCTTTGTTGATTCAGAATGATCAAACAATCCAAAGAAGAGACTGTTCTTGCAGCTATTATCATCTTCTTCTTCTTCATTCTTTGTAGTTTGATAACTCAAAGAGTTGATACTAAGATGTTTCTTCCCCATAGATTCTCAAGTCTTTGAGCAATTTTTCTTTATGTTTTTGTCTTGAAAGTTTAGAGTTTGTTAAGAAATAAAATGATTTCTTTGTAATAAAAAGATGAAAGTAAGATGGATTTAGAAGCAAACAAACATGGAGATCTTTTACTTGTTCCCCACTTATCAACACGATGACTAAGTATTTGACTTTTTCTTTTGGTTTTTTAAACTAATCATCAGGACCGGTCCTGGTAGGAAGCTGGAGAAGCAAAGGTTTCAAGCGCATAATTTATACTACCTCCAAAGGAGTATGTTTTAGAAATGAGTTTTGTTTCTAAATAGATGATGTTTTAGGTGAAAACACGTTAAAAGTAAGGCATAAAGTAAAGAAAAAGTTGATTTCCTTAATCTACGTAAAAACTCCAAAACATCCTCCTTTCAGGAACGGAGGGAGTATAAATTTTAAGGGTACCAAAAATTAGTTATCATACGGAGCACAATTGGTTAAGCATGCCTCTACGAAGATTTTTTGGGACGGGTTCGATCTCCACTTACTAAATGTATATGGTTAAAATGCATCACTTTTGTCTTCAGTTTTAAGCATCAAATACTTTAAAATCGGCATATCTAATCATAAAATGACAAGTGTGTATGTGTGTGAATGTGACCATTCTTGAGTCATTTCTTGGGAGAAGCTACAACTTTGGAGATATCTCATGATTACATTATAGTTTTGTAATATATTCAAAGACGTGTAGAAGAAGTGAGGATTAATTAGATTAAAAATTAATAAATTAAGTTAGAAATGATGAAGACTTATCTGCTTCTGATGGCTCAAGATTGTAAGGATAATACTAACTTCTATATCAAATCTATAATTTTATATATATTCTTTGTTAAAATACGAATTGACTGTTTGTCTTGACTCACTCTCGTTAGAAATCATTTGCATGTTATTTATGAGGTTACTAATTAAAGATATAAAGAGTTAAATTTTTTGGGTTATCTTTTAGTTGGCTATATTTTGCTTAATGTCTTTGGTTGTATTATGCTTTCCTCTTTTGGGCTTTTGGCTCCGAAAGAGTTTTCGTCATGCCGATTTTGTCTCCCGTAATCTTCTCGGGCTTAGATCGTTTGTTTGTATTAAGTTATGTTTCTTTAATAAAATCAGTTGAAAAAAAAAAATTGGGTTGTCAATTTGTTTACCTTGTACAACTAATGTTCAAACGGTATTTTTCTGAACTTCATGGTTAAATTTAATTCCACTCGCTTTTAAAAAAACTACTCATACTACTCGAAATAAAGTATTTTTTCTGATTAATAAAATCTAGTAATTGCGATTGTTAAGTTAATTAACTGTGATCTAAAATTGCGATTGGATTTTAAAATTAATTAACCAAATTGAGCAATCTATGTGAATATTGTGATTTAAACATAAACTTTCGAATATGCTTTGATGAGCTAGAAACTGTGAATAATTCACTAATAGAAACTTATTATGCAAGCTATATAACTTTGTGCCTCCAATCATAGCTGATTTTTGCTATAAACCCTATACACCAAAGTGCATTATGCATATATATAATGAGAAACATTATAACTTTGAATGATTTCATCATATTTGATACTCTACACTTTGATCTATAGACGAATACCAGAACTTGACAATTTCAACTCAAAATAAGACGAGAGAATTTCTATTAATCTAGAAATCAAATCGAAGATGTTTGCTTATCACGAACAATTGTATAGATCGATCTGATAATCAATAGATATGACGTAGGATTCAAGCATAAACAAATCATTTTGATTCCAACTTAAAGAATCAATATGCTTTATTCTTCAATGTCACTATTTTCGTATTAATCTTCTTGATGCTTCATCGATGTTGACCAATATTGTTTTCGGTCAATTTGGTCAATTAATCTTAAATTGTTTAGAGTGTTAATAAACATTGTTAGTTAAGGCAGTTAAAAGTCTGGTAGTTGGTTATTAAGCTCACTAATTTTATATAATGAGCTGGGTTGTAAACATTAGTGGTTAATGAGAATATGAGTTTCTTTCGTTATTTTGACGTTTACTCATTGTAACATGATATCAGACGAAAATCAATTTCTTCCTGAATTATGAGTGTTCCTCGTCTTCTTTTCATCTCTGATTTCATGATTTTCCAACTCATTCTTTCAGTTTGAAGCTTGATTTGCTTCGTTATCGCTCCTTTCTTCTGATTTTTCTTGATTTGTAGGTCAATGTCTACTTCGGCCACAACTATTCCTCTATCTAATCGACAACAATCCGATTTATATGAAAATCCATTCTACTTGCGCAGCGATGATCAAACAGGATTGATTCTTGTTTCAGATCGGCTCACCAATGGAGCTGACTTTCAATCGTGGAAAAGGTCAGTTCGTGTAGCTCTTAATGTGCGAAATAAACTAGGTTTCATAGATGGATCTATCAAAAAACTTTCTGATGATGATATGAATGCTGGATCTTGGTCAAGATGAAATGATATGGTATCAACATGGCTCTTTAATTCTGTTTCTAAGAGTATAAATGCTAGTCTTCTTTACATGAAAACCGTAGAAGCTATTTGTAATAGTCTTATGAGTCGGTTTAAGCAAGATGATTTAGCTCGCATATATGAATTATAACGGAGATTGTGTGTTGTTAATCAAGGAACCAAAGATGTTAGTGCGTATTACACTGATTTAGTCACAGTTTGGGAGACATATACAAATTTGTTGAACTTCCAATATGCAGTTGTGGTAAGTGTGAATGCTCAGCTGCAACAAAATGGAATAAAATGATGGACTAGTCAAGAATCATGAAGTTTCTAATGAGATTGAATGAAGCATATGATGCTACTAGGAGTCAAGTATTGATGTTAAAGCATTTACCAAGCATTGAAGAAGTCTTCAACATGGTTTATTAAGATGAAAGACAACGTATACTCAAACCTTTAACAGATCCTAAAACTGTGATTCATGTTGTTTCATACCACTACACCATCTACTGATAGTACACATGTTGTTGCATATAGATTCATGTTACATGTTAATAAACATCATGTAATACACATGTTATACATCATGTTGTACACATGTTGTTATACATGTTCATTTTAGAGTGTTAATAAACATTGTTAATTAAAGCAGTTAAGAGTCTGTCAAATCTTACTTTGTGCCCTGAAAAACGCCCTTTCTCTCTCTCTCTCCTCTCCTTTTCTCTCTATCGAGCCTGCCGGATTTCTTCACCGGTCGCCATCGGAAGACAAAGAAGGCGTACGGGAGCTCGACCCAGCCGAAGACTAGCCGCCGATCCAGATCCCAGCCTTTTCTGGTTCCGTCGCCGGCCCCAGCGGCGGCGGATCCATCCGAGCGGCCTTCTTTCTCGTCGTATCCTCTCCTCTCTCTACCGAAACCGCAAATCGCTCAGCCGGAATCAAGCGCCGTCAGACTCCAGCCGGATCTGAAGCAGTGGCGACTCCTCCTCTCTTGCCGCTTTGGTTTTGGTCTTAGATCTGGCCTTGGATCCGGTGACAGTGGCTCATTTTCTCCCTGATTCGGGTTCAGGTTAGTCTCTTGGCGTCGTTTGCTCTCTCCTCTAGCGGGTAGTTTCCAGATCTGGTCTGGTTCTATTTCGGGTGGCATCGCCGGCATCTGGTTTTCCAGATGTATTCGCGGTTCAGGCGATTGCTTGGTGGGACAGGTTCTCTGTTCTCACCCTTGGGACCTCTCAGGTCTCTCCCGGTTTGTCTCTAACGTTAAGGTTCAGGTTTCAGTTTGGTTTGTGGCTTCGTTTGGTTGGTCTGCTCGGTTTGCTCTTTTCTGGAGGTTTTAATAAGGGTATCCAGTGGCAGATTCTTGGTTGCGTTCTTCCTCGCCGGTCTTCTCGATTGTCGTCCCGTTGTTGTTGTGGTCGAATGACTAGGTCGTCTAGCCTACTACCGGTTATCTTCCTGCCGGAGAGGTATTTCTCGGCCAGCTGTCCTTCCCAACTGCCTCGGGTTCGCCTCTCTTCGAGTCCGGCTGGCGCCGGTTCTTTATTTTCAGGCGTCGGTTCTTCCTGGATCGTCTTGGAGTCTTATATCAGAGGTCTCTTTGTCTCAGTTGTCTTTCGGGAGTGTTCCTCCTTCTTCTGGCTCGGTGCAGGTAGCACGATCGCCTCTTTCAAGTAAAGCAACCGGTTCCGATTCCTCTTTGGTCTTCTTCGGCTCGCAAGATCGTCTAGGTGCTCTTTCGTCTTCTTCGGTAGTGCCTTTGTGGCTGGCCTTCCTTTTCTGCCTCTGTTCTGTTTGTTGTTTGTGTTGTTGTTTCTTCCCTTGTGTTGTAGTTCTTTTACCTAAAAAAAAAAAAAAAAAAAAAAGCAGTTAAGAGTCTGTGAATTGGTTATTAAGCTCACTAATTTTATATAATGTGATGAGTTGTAAATATTAGTGGTTAATGAGAATATGAGTTTCTTTCTCTATTTTGATGTTTACTCATTGTAACAAACTCTAATCGCAGTTAATTAGTTTAACAAGATTTCGGTATTATCAATTTAAAATGTGACAAAAAAAAACTTTATACCTCAATATATGCGAAGAAATTTAACAATATATATATATATATATGCGAAGAAAAAACATTGTCATCGTCGTTATGGAGAAGAAAAAAAAAGTTTGTGATGTTATTAGTCTTCACCCACCATTATGGACTAAACCAAGCTTTTTAATATATCACTATATTATTCACTGTTACAATTCAAAGCTATAATATATAAAAATAAAAATAAAAAATCAAACTTTTTAATATTAGAGACACAAAATACTTGTGGGTTAACAATGACGAAATTTTGTTTGGCTGTGACTTATAATATAGTACATTATCAAATTTTTTATATAATATTTTACAAACCACTGATTGAGTCCTATTCGTTAATATAATTTGTGGGGTATAAGGAGCCAAAATTTTTGAAAAAGACAAAAACATCATGCGCATTATCTCGTGTTACATGGAGTGACATTTATCTAATCACTCAATACAAAATTTAAACTGCTCTCAATGATAAAGAAAAATGGACCCACCAAAAAATTATAACATATTTGTGGTTTATTGTCGTGTTCAAATCGATTCATTTAGTACTGGTAATTTTTATTAAAAAAATTCTGAAATCTTGTTATAAAATTTTTATTTTAGAAATCTATTTAACTCAAGCGAAATTAAAAAAATTTTAAGAAAAAACTCAAGCGAAATCATATAACAAAATTTTCAACCGGCGTTATAGGATAAGTTGTTTTAGCATATCGTTTTTAATGTATGGTTTCTGTATATATCGTCTTTTCGCAAATTTCGACTACCTTCTTAACCAGGCAAAAAAATAAGAAAATTCGAATAACATACTAGCGCGTTTTCCAAAGATAACATTGTTTATCCAGAAAGTTTTCAAAAAGAAGGTGATTTCTCCGCTAGATATGGTACAACACACACAAAATAAAGAGGAGGATTAGAGGGCTGCACAGATTATCTCAAATCGAGAACTAGACAAGAAGAGATATGCACCGAATCTCACTAATATCGAAAGTCTTTCACCATTACCTAGATGGCAAATGGATGTATATTGGGTGAAAAACTCGCATTTCATGGGTGCAGGTTGTGTTTCCAATATAGAACCAAAGATCCGTTCACTTGGTTCCTTTAGGCTCAAACAAGTCTTATCCCCATCCATGCAAAGTTTAATAATTTGTTTTATGCAATGAAGAGCTCTCTACAGCTAGGATTTGATACTATATCATTTCAATCGAAATGTTTACAACTTGTGAAACTGATTAATGATGAGGAAGAATTTCCGTTATTGGCTTCTCAACATAATAAATTTGAACACTTAAAATTTCTTTTTTCTTATTTCACAATTTCTTTTATTTAAAAAAGCCTTAATGTAAAAACTGACCTTTTCCATGTAAATCATTTGGTTTCGGTGTGGTTAGTCCATAAAGCTAATCTTTCACCTTGAATTAATAATATATGGAGTTTTTGTTGTAAAAGAAACAACTATTTTTTATCAAAGAAAATGAACAAAATAAATATTAATATTATGATTTAGCTAGTTTGTTTGTTTTGTGTTTATTTGGTTTTTTGATATATATTGAATCAAAATTTAACAATTAGGTTTAGGTCTTTGATTTTGTGGGTAAAATGCTAAAATAATCTTAAGTAGAATTTCATATATCTTTTAAAAGTAATTACATGGGTATTTATAATAGAAATATATGCTTAAAACCCTAATTACATAGATTAACCTAATGGGCCTCGAGCTGGAAGGCCCAGCTCGTCAGATCGGCCCATCCAGGTTTTGCCCTTCTAAGCCTCTTTTTTTTCTTCAGGTCAGTGTTCATCTGGACTTTAAATCGAAATGGACTTTTTGGGCAGATGCTACACCTGATATCAATAATATATTTAATTTTATCTTTTGAGATTTCAGATTTTATGAATAGAAATCTATAGATTGTAAAAAGTTATTGGTTGTAAAAAGAAGAGAGAAATGGACCGACCAGTGAAAAAAAAAACAAAAGCAAAAAAAAAAAGAATTGGACCGACCAAAAATTGACCTCTTTCTCAGTGCTTCTCAAAATCACAAAAAGCATTCAAATTTTTTCTTTTATTTGAAATATGAAAACTAATCCACATAAAGTTACAAAAGCCACTAAGACAAATCTACACACGTTTTCATTAGTCCACAATTGAACAAATTGAGAATCTCTTACCTTTCTTTTCTTTCTTCTGCTCTAAAAAAAGACAATAGCTTTGTCTTCAGGCAAAGCAAAACCCTTGAAGATATGGTTCAAAGGAAGACTTGTAAACCCAAAGAATCATACAATCTCCAACCTGAAACTCGTTTTGGACAAGAACATCTTAAGATCCTTGGACCAGAGATGATGATGATGAAGAGAACTAAACTTAAGAGAAAGCTTAAAGACACAGTTTCTCAATCAGGTAAATCACAACCATCACAAAACCATGATCTTGTTCTTAAAGTGACAAGTAGATCACCTAATTACATGAAAAGTACCACAAGCTCTGAAGCAAGAAAGGAGAATAAAGAAAGATCTAGCCAGAAGAATCAAACTGGTTCAAGACATGTTTCTTGTCATAATAAACCAAGTTCAAGGATTGTTAGAGGTTTAACAAAGGCTCCAAGTTTCAAAAGATGTGCTTCACAAAGAGCTACTTGTTCATCTACTTTAAAAGATTCAAATTTTCCAAACTATTTGATGCTTAATAATCATGGAGAAAGTTATGATGAAGTTAGAGGAACCTCTGTTTTGAAAGTTTGTCCTTATACTTATTGTTCACTCAATGGTCATCTTCATTCTTCACAGTATCCTCCTCTGAAAAGCTTTATATCTTCTAAGAGAAGAAGTTTGAAGACACAAAAGAGTATCAAAAGAGAAGCTTCTAAAGAAGAGTTAGTGGAGATTTATGTAGAGGAGAAGAAAGAGTGTGAAGATGGAACTTACGAGATTGATATTGATTCACAGAAGTCTGAAACTATCTCTGAAGGAGCACCTCGTTCCGAAATCGATTCTGATGATTACTCTGATGGTGCAGTAGAAGTTGATGATGTAGTTGAGTTCAAAGAATCTGATATGGAGGAAACTCTTGTAGATGAGATCCAAGAGATTGAAGCAGCTTCCCAAATCGAAGAAGCACCTTGTTCTGAAGTCGATTCTGGTGATTACTCTGATTGTGTAGAGATGGTAAAGTTTACAGAAGCTGATCATAGCATCAAATCAGAAGATTCTGATTTGGAGGAGACTTTGGTAGATGAATCTGTGGAAGAGATCCTAGAGAAAGGAAGCAGAGATGGAAATGCTGATCAATCTGGTTGCTTTGATTCTGAATTCATAGATGAAGATGTTGCTGGTGAAGAGACACTAATGGATGTTGAAGATAGCAAAGAGGAGTCTCAAGACCCAATTGAAGTTGTATCTATGATAGAGAAAACTGCTAAGGTTCCATATAACCAAGAAGAGTCAGATGCCAACATTTCATGGACTATCATCAAAGGCACAAAACCGATATCAGAAATCGAGGATTTGAAGGAATTCAACCCAAGAGAACCCAATTACCTTCCTCTTGTTGCGGATGCAGATACCGAAAAGGTAGACCTCAAGCATCAAGACATTGATGATAGAAAAAACTCAGAGGATTGGATGGTTGATTATGCTCTGCAGCGTACAGTTACTAAACTTTCCTCAGCAAAGAAGAGGAAAGTTGCATTACTTGTCGAGGCATTTGAGACTGTGCAACCTATTATGCCACAAGGTAAAGAACCTGCACAAGTTATAAGTTATGGAAGACACCTTCAAGCCTGCAATTAACAAAGGTCATTAACAAAGTTCTCAACTCAACTAATAACCAAATCTGTTGCCAAGTTCTGTTTATAAACATGATTATGTTGCAGGTCCAAGGATGATCTGAGAAAAGCAACTTAAAAGAAGGTGAATGGCTTTTATATATTTACTTACAAGTTATGAACCCAAGAGTGAAGGAGGAATCTTTGTTGGTTTTATTACCTTACACTTTGTGTGGTAGGTGTGATTGATATAGTCTGTGAAGACTTGATGTGTGCTTGCTTGAGAACTTTCCTATGCATTTGTCTAATTCTACATAACTATTTGGAACTGTGAATCAATCGAATGTTATTATTAGTGCGGGGCATAATAAACCGAAACCGAGCCAAAAAATCAGATCCGAAACCGAACCGTTTATCGGTTGAATACCAAATGGATTTTTATTTTTACAACTTTCGGTTTTTTCAATAAACCAAACCGAACCGAATTAATTTCAGATAAAACCGAAATTCACAAACTAATAACCCTAAATCCCTAATGTCATACTTAATTTTATGTTGCAGGTTTAAAAAAATTTTCGGTTTACATGGTTTTCGGATTTTTTCGGGGTTTTTTTCGGATTTTTCGGTTTTTCGGATACAAAATGGATTATATAAAAAATCTTGAAACCGAACCGAAACCGAATTTTTAAAAACCAAACCGATCCGATTTTGACTAAAAACCCGAATGGTTTTTATATTTCCCAATTTTGGTTAACCGAAAAAACCGATCCGAAACCGATCTGAAATCCAAATGCCTAGCCCTAGTTATTATCGGGTTTTAGAAACATTTGACTGTTGTTTCCCCATTACTAGAGAATTTTAACTATCAAGTACACAACAGTAAAGTAAACTAAGAAGTCAAGAACCAACATTAGCAATTATTTGAGTATTCGCAAGATCACAATGTCTAACCAAAACAAGGGACCTAGGAGTTAAAGATAACCCATATACCCTTGAAGATGTCTAGAAGAAAGCTCACTAAATTAATAGACTAAAGCATAACCGAGACTTAGGACTTAAAGATTGAAACTCAATCCATGGTGACTTTATTAATAAGAGACTTGTGGATGTGAGGGATCACACCTCCTCCTGCAATTGTTCCTTTGATGAGAGTATCAAGCTCCTCATCTCCTCTGATTGCAAGCTGCAAATGCCTTGGAGTTATCCTCTTCACTTTAAGATCTTTGCTCGCATTTCCAGCTAACTCAAGAACTTCTGCAGTTAAGTATTCTAGAATTGATGCTGTGTAAACAGCAGCAGTTGCACCAACTCTTCCATGTGCTGAAACTCTTGTCTTTAGTTGACGATGAATCCGACCCACTGGGAACTTTAGAAGAAGACAATCAAAACCAAAATAAGCATATATGGTGGTTAAAGTAGTCACGATTCTTCACTATCAAAACTCAAGGTCTCGAAAACGAAAAGAAAAACAAATCAGTTAGTTCTTAAAACACTTTATATTGTACAAAGGTTTACTCTAATAGCTCGCACAATGTTTCTTCATTCGAAATTATAAGTAAAGATATAGAAATCAAGTTTGGATGGTGCATTAACCCTACAGAAAATGCAAGCTAGTGTATAAATGAGTACCGTCCCCAGTACCCGTATTCGTTTGGGGACTGGTACTTTACAGGAACACCTCAGAAACGTCACCGAACGTATCCAGCCCGATGAGATTATTTTTTGTTTTTTCGAAACATTTTGAAGATAAAATAACTTTTTTGGATTTCTTAAACTAATTTAGAGAAAACCAGAAGTTAAAATAAAAACAGAAAAGAAACATCTGATGTTAATGTAGTAGGTTTTAGAAACCGAAAAGTTTTGTTCAGTTAAAAAACCTTCTTAAGTTTTGATTTGCATAACTTTTATATATAAACTTATAGTTTTTTTTCATCCCGTACCCGTATCTAGTTATTTTATATATGTTATTTTCTGTACCCGTTCCCGTTCCCGTCCCCGTTTTCTGTTCCCGTACACAGCATTAACCCTACAGAAAATGCAAGCTAGTATATATCCCATTAACATGCACATAGGTTATTTTCTCATGAGTATGGAATGGTCCAAGGACACAAGAATTGATAATCTAGAATACACAAATAGTGAATAAAACACAAATCTATACTGTTTCTAAAAAGCAGATTCAACAAAAGATGGTTTAAGCTAATATAGATACAATGAAGAGCATCTAACATAGAATAAAACACAAATCTTGTTCACAGTATCTTCACTTATTCTGATTTATATCACTTTTATTCCAAAACAACATTCCTCTAAGAACCTATTACGATTAAACATAAATCAAAAGGAAGCTAGGGTTTTAAAAAAAACCTGAATGCCGGCGCGAGCAGATCGAGAGATAGATTTCTTCTTATCATTGTTAGCAGCCGTCGTCTTCGTAGCTATAAGTCCTTTACCACCTTTTCCTGCCATATCTTCACGATCCAACACACAATGTTGATTTTCAATTTCAGAATACACAATAAAAAGAGATTATAAGATACAAAAAGTTACCAAATTCGTCTTTGAATTAAGAAGATTGTTTACCGATTAGAGAATCAAACAACTAGGGAAAACAATAATTTATCCAACTTCTTTGCGAAAAATCAGTAAAGAAACAAAATCGTAACGAGATTTTGGGGAAGAATAAGAAGAGAGATACCTTAAAAACGAGAGCGGGAAGATTATAAGTTGGAGGGAGACGAAAGGGTTTTTGGTGCTTTTTAATATTGGAGTTGGTGGTGCAGTTTTGGAAAGTTTCTTGGATTTTACCCTTAATTTCGTTTTTTATGAAATTTAACCCTTTTATTTTTACTGATTTACCCTTAATTATATCTTTTTGACTAAAAGAAATTTGGAGAAACAGCTTATTGATAGTTGATACCTGCACATATAGATAGTAAGGATATAAGAACACGCATATGTAAATCGCGTTGATTAGTTTTTGTATCATTATAAATTTGAATTTGCATACCCTTACTTTAGAGTCATTGACCACAATATCATTAAATTCTTCATTAACGCGTCTGACTATGATGCTTATGTGGATTGGGTTAAAAAAAACTCGGATGTCACGTATAAAAATTTTCATAAACAGTGTCTTTTTATTTTAAAAAATTAAGACGAAACGACGTCGTTTCAATTAATTTTCTAAAAAAATTTTAAGAACGAAACGACGACGTCTACAAATATATATTTGAAAAATTAAAATGACTAAACGTCATCGTTTTACTTTGAACCCTAGAAATCATAATTTTGCATACACAACGTCGTTTCTCATTTTCTCCGGTGATTCTCCAAGGTTTCTCTTTACCGGAAGTCGGTATCTCCACATGAACGATATTCAATTGATTTCGAGTCTAAACTTTCGTTTCAACCAGAAAAATAAGGTAATTATACATCCTGAGAAATTTGATTTCCTTTTGGAAATTGTTAAATCTTTTATGATGTGCTTTTGTTTCTAACGATTCTGATGGTGATTGCAAGACTGTAATCCAAGTGTTCTACGGTGGTAAGTTTATGACCGATAAAAAAGAAGTCATTATATATGAAGGAGGTAACGTTTACATCCTTGAATCGTCGCTTGGAGTTATGTTTAAGTTTATGGAATCATGTGTTACTTCATTGTCTGGACAGATGTGGTATAAGTTCCCTTATGAAGAATTAAATGCTTTAAAAATTTTGTGTGATGGGTTTGAAAATTTTAAAAGTATGTGTAAGGCTGCCGAGTGGACCAAATCTGTTGATATCTACATGGAGGTAGATAATGTGTTTGAGGATGAAGAGGAAGCCCATGAGTTTGAGGAAGAGGCTCGAGTAGATGTTGTTGTAAATGATACAGTTTATGATGAAGAAGATGAAGGGTACAAAAACAATCCACCTGCATTAGATTATGAAAAAGAGGAAGAAAGATAACCACAATATGAGAGATGGAGGAAAATTTGTGGAGAGTTGAAGATCAAACAAGTATTTGAAAATGTGCAAGAGTTCAGAGAAGCTATAGTGGAATACGCCTTGAAAGGTGGCTGGAATATACAGTATATAAGATGGAATGCACTGAAATATGAGGCAAAATATAGTGTAAATGCTCAAGGTCCACGCCCGTGCCCATCGAGAATATATTGTTCCTATAAGTCATCATTGGTATAATGGATGGTGAAGAATTTTCAGGAAGAGACAACTTGCTTCAAGGATGGTCGTTGCAAGATATTTTCTGATACTATCATAGGGAAGATGTTCTTAGACGAACTAAGGAATAATCCATGCTTAAAACCTAAGAAAATTCAAAGACGAATTGAAGAAACGCATGGGTTGATCGCAAGAGATGACTAATACAGGAAAGCAAAGAAAAAGCCTTGGATATCATCTAGGAAGAATACGATGAACAATACATGAGGATCAAAGGTTATGAAATTAAAGTTCTTGAGTAAATTCAAATCCAAGATCATTAAGTAGTAGTTTCCAAGTTTTTTTATTGGATTACAATTTTAAGAGTTTGTTTAATGTGTGTATATGGTAGATAAAATATGGGATCAACAACTGAGTTGAAGATAGTAATTGGTGATGATGGCCTTGAAGTTTTTGACAGGTTTACGTTTGTTTTGCTGCATTACGTGACGTGGATAAACTTTTGTCGATCCATCTTTGGCATCGACGATTGTTTCTTAAAAACCAATAAAAAGAGACAACTCGTGACAGTAGTGGGAAGAGATTCTAATAATCAAATATATCCAATAGTTTGGGGAATTGCCGATGTCGAGAACATAGAGAGTTGGGTGTGGTTTTATACAAAAGTGGAGAAGTGATTTGAAGTTTCAAGAAGGTAAAGGTTTCACTCTGATTTCAGACAGACAGAAGGTAAATGTATTTAAAATATATGTTTTTGTTAGATTCAAATTGTAGTTTATGTCTTAAATGGATTTAAATTGAAGTTTATGTTTTTATTAGTACTCTTAGTTTTGGTTTTTTAGTAGTTTGAGGTTGATTTTCTGTTTTTAGTTTCTATTTTCAGTTTTATTTTCAGCTTCTAGTTTTAATTTCAGTTTTAGTTTTTGTTGTGTGTCATTTTAGTAGTTTGAGGTTGATTTTATTTATTTGTTAGTACTTTTAGTTTTGGTTTTTTTAGTAGTTTGAGGTTGATTTCTGTTTTTAGTTACTATTTTCAGTTTCTAGTTTTAATTTCAGTTTCTCATGTGTCTCATTTGGTTAAAATGTAGTTTCACAAAAATTCCCTTTCATTGAGCATCGAATGTGTGCAAGACACATCTACGCAAATCTGAAAAGAGTTTTATCCAAATAAGTCAAGAATGAAGAGCTTGTTTTGAAGGGTCGTTGAAAGTGCTACTATGACCGATTATTAAAGAGTATGATAATAGTATTTATGAAGCTTTGAAAATAATAAATGTTGAAAATTGTAGTCAAACATTTTTCAAGACAACTTTTACTTGTGAGGATGCACTTAACAACTTCTTTGAATCCTATAACAACACAATTGAAAAAGCGCGTGTAATGCCACTGGTAGAGATGCTGGTAACCATAAGAAGACAAACTATGGTGCGTGTAGAGATGCAGAAGAAGAAATTCAATGCTCATAAGAGAAAATTCAGTCTCAGAGTTGGAAAAGTGATTGAAATGGAGCAAAAAATGATTAAATATTGTAAGACAATTCTTGGGTTGAAAGAAACGTTTGAGATTCTTGAGAATGGGACGACATACAATATTGACATGAAGGGGAAGCCATGTAAATATAGGAGGTGGGACTTAACTAGAATTCCATGTTGTCATGCATTACGAGTTGTTTTAGATAAGAAGTCACATAATGTGAACGACTTGGTTCCAGATTGCTATTTGACATCTTGTTGGAAAAATCAATACGAAAACTCCATTGCGCCAGTTAATGGCATCAAATTTTGGAAAAAATCAGATGAAAGCACCATTGAAGCTCCACCAAGAGAGGTTTCAAAAGGTAGGAAGAATATTCTTGCAAAAAAATCAAACTTGTGATAGTCTCCAACTAAAGAAAAAAAAGTGACATAACATGGACGCACAATGATATGTTCTCGATGCAGTGTTTGTGGACATAAACAAAAGCTGAGAAAAAAGAGACAAAGAGAAGATGAAGATTTTGGAGAAGTGCCACAAATTCAAGACTCAATGACATTGAATTTTGGAGAATTGCCACAAACTCAATCCACTCAAGACTATGACTCAAGTGGTGGCAGATAGATGATGGTAGATTTTTGGTAGCTGGTGGCTTGGATTATGGTGGGGTTTTGGTAGGTTTTTGAAGTATGTAGATTGTGTATTATGGAAGGCTTTTATAAGGATTATGATAGGTTATTGGTTTTTGATGGTAAAAGAATGATCTAGTCTCTACGACAGCTTTTAGTATTTGACTATTAAGTGAAAGTTGTAATTAAGACTAATGTTTTTAACTATTGGTATTGACATTTTATTGTGAAATGAATTGACCATTGGTTTCAGACTCATTGTCTCAGTCAATTATTAAAGTTCATTGCAGTTTATGTTTTGTTTTTTACATTTCATGTCTTAAGTATTACTTTTCATAAAATCAATAGGAATAACAACTATAAACCACAAAATACTAAAATACTTTGTTACAATCACATTAGTACAATACAAGACATAATACATTAATAAAATCACATCATAAAGTAGTTTTCATAAATATTAACAAGAAGTTTTCAGAAAAATTAACAAGAAAAATAACAAAACCCAACATATCAAATAGATTTTAAAAATCCGGTAGCTTATTGCAACCATAATGACTCCACAAGCAATCATATTCTTTAAGCTCCTTAGTTCACTCACACATTGAATCACTTCTTTCTCATATTCATGGATGACATGTTTCATTCTCTCTACTTCTTTCTCACAACCACAAACAACATCTTCCTTATCAACAATCTCTTTCACCTCACAAATCAATTTCTTCAACTAATGCCTCATCAGTCTATTTTAACAAATGATTCTTATTCTTTTGCTCAAAAATCAGCGACCACATGTAAATGAATTGAAATAAGTGAAATTCACAATCACAAGCCACATTTAAGTTTATTACATCTTCTAAACCATATGAGCAACATTAGAATAGCCGCCCTGGATTTCTAGTTGTCATTGAGGTATTCATCACAAACTTTGCTCCACACTTGCAAGCTTCAGGCATTCTTCTCCTACGACAACTGTCATTCCCTGCACAATAGCAGTTTAGCAGTTGAGGAAGAATAATCGAAAACAAGACTTCCAGTGTATTGAGATACTTGAGGTAGCATACGAGTGCATATTAGATAAAGAAGACATAAAGTTTATGAAGGTTACCACAATGGAGGAAGAAGAACTCGTGATCGGTAAAAGAAATAGATTTTATGGTTAATTGAAACGACGTCTTTCATCTTAATTTTTTTATTTAATAAAACGACACCGTTTACGAAAATTTGTACACATGACATCCGAATTTTTTAACCCAGTCCACATAAACATCATAAATAAGGGTATGCAAATTCAAATTTATAATAATACAGAAACTAATCAGTACGGTCTATATGTGCGTATTCTTATATCCTTACTAGCTATATATGCATGCATTAATAAGACGTTCTTCCTAAAAAATCATCAACACGTATAATAATACTGAGGGGGTAATTTTGTCATCTCAAACATACTTTTGTTTCAGCATATTCCGGAGCAAATTGTTTTAAACTATGTTGCACGAAAGTTTCGTCGGAGGTCCGCTTCTCGCATCGGAATCATAATCAGAATCAGAAGCTTTTTGAAGCGCAAGAAAGCGTCGTGGAAGCGCGATCCAAAAAGATTCAATTTAGAAGCGTTTTGAAAGCGGCGATTCCTTTATTGAAAACGTTTTGGAAGCGTCGATTCCATAACTATAATCGCAATAAATAAGTAAATAAGAAGCTCTATATATTCAAAATATATTTTTATCATATGTTTAAAAATCAATATAGAAAACGTAAAAAATGCGATCGTTTCATCTTTAAACTCATAGTTTTCTGTTTTTATAGCAATTTAAAATACTACAACCAATAGGATGATTATTTTTTATCTTTAATATATATATATTTGCGCTTTCAAACATGTACCAATTTTAATTTTTTTTAAAAAATCCGCTTCCACGATTTCAAACGTTTAGCTTTCATGCTTTCGTTTTCACGTTCCCATTGTCATACTTCTGTTTTCACGATTTCACTTCTGATTCCATACAACTTAGGTTTTAAAAGACATTCGTCCTAACTAGAGACGCATACACGTCACAAAGGAATAAAGATTAGAAGGTTAGACCATGTTCAACGATGGTTCTAAGGAGTTTTTTAGAAATTAAAATAATTCAAAATATTCAAAAGTAAAATTTTTCATGAAAGGTCGATCCTTCTTGTAGATGTTTTAGAAACGGTTTTTGGGCCCACATGTCATTTTCCAATAGGTGGGTTTCTTTTTCTCTTTGGTGACGAGGTTTTTTTNGGTTTTTTTTTTTTTTTTTTTTGCAGGGCTAAATTTTGAGTATTCGGTTCGGTTTCGGTTCTTCGGAATCCTAAATTCGAATATTCAACTATTATTTTTCTAATATTTGGTTCGGTTCTTGTTGGTTCCGGGTCGACTCGGTTTCATTTTTTTATTCATGATTTTTTGTAGGGTTAGGCTTTGGGGTATTCATTTCGGTTTCGGTTCTTCGTATCTTAAATTCGAATATCCAATTGATACTTTTCTAATATTCGGTTCGATTCCGGGTCGGTTTGGTTCCATTTTTTTATTCATAATTTTTTTGTAGGGTTAGACTTTTGGTATTCGGTTCAGTTTCGGTTCTTCGAATCCTAAATTCGAATACTTAATTGATAATTTTATAATATTCGATTGGGTTTCGGTTCGGGTTCGATTACAAATTAAGATTACAAATTTTGTTTACTGTTGTTTAAATTTTCATATTTTGTTAATTATATACATTTTATCTATGTTTCACATTTAATTATGTGTGATATGTAAAATATAAATATGTTAAGAACAAAAAATTTTAAAAATTTAAAATGGTTTATGAATTAAAATGTTTTAGAATTAAAATGTAATTTTTTCTTTTTTTAAGAATTGCAAGTTTTTAACTATTAAAAATAAAAAAATAAAAAATCTTAACAAAATTTCTTAATCATTGATTATAAAAATGTTTAATTAATTTTTAACCATTATACATTCTTTTGTTTCGACATTTATAGAAAAATCAAGAGTAAGGGATCTCAGCCACCTGTTACCCGAGAGTGAAGAACCAACACCGTTGATCTAATGACACGTGGACCTTATCCTTAACAGATTATCTAATTTTTGACGTGGACCTTATCCTTAACTTATTATCTAATTTTTGACACGTCGGATGCCTACGTGTACATCATATCCACTTCTCCATCATAAAAAAACTGATAAAAGCTTAACTTCTTCCTCTTCATTATCGTTATTACAGATCACAAATTTTTGTTTGTCCGTTTTCTGTTTTTCTCCGTTTTTACGAATTCAGTTTCTTCTCTAAAAATTTCGTTTCTCTTAATATATCAAAAAAACAAAAATCTACAAAAATGATGAAATCGATGGCAGGATTTGCGTCTGTAGTTCTCTTAACTTCTACAAAAAAGCTTAACTTCTTCCTCTTCATTATCGTTATTACAGATCACAAATTTTTGTTTGTAAAAACGAATTCAGTTTCTTCTCTCGAATTTCGTTTCTCTTAATATATCAAAAAAACAAAAATCTCCGTTGTACAAAAATGATGAAATCGATTGCAGGATTTGCGTGTGTTGTTGCAAAAATTACAAAAGAATAAAGACTGTCACTTTTTCGCGTATCTCAGAAACTTTAATTCGTATCTAAAAAACTAAAATTGAAGCAAAATCTTTTACTTTTTTTCTCTTTTTATATATTTTCCCAAAATTTGCCCAATTTTTAAGTTAATTCCACACTTTCTGAATTTTTTAGGGTTTTGGAGATCAAATTTGGGATTTTGTCGTATTTTCGGGCATAAATTTTTCCCAATTTTTAAGTTAAATCCATACTTTCTGAATTTTTTAGGGTTTTGGAGATCAAATTTGGGATTTTGTCGTATTTTCGGGTATTGATTCTTCCTAAATTTCTCTTTTTCTGATCTGGAAGAGAAGAACAGTAATCGAAAAATCATTCCTTTGAATTAGATCTTTTGTTGATTTGAATTTTTGTGTTTTTTGAGTGATTCCAAAAAAATGCCATATCATATGAAAATCCAACCGATAAACTCCGATGTATCGGAGACGATGAAACAAACGCAGAAATCTCGTATAAAGCGTCTCTTCGAACGACAATTCACTGTGAAATCTCCACCTCTTTCAAGAGGTAACTCAGGAGAGTTTGAACCGAGTTCAATCTGTTTAACGAAGATGGTTTTAAACTTCATTGAAGATAATAATAACGGCGAGAAACAGAGATGTGGCCGTCGTCGTTGTAACTGTTTTAGTGGAAGTGGTACTGAGAGCTCTGATGATGAATCATCTGATGATCAGAAACGTTCTTCCGGTGAAAATCGTGAAACTCTCAAGGTATGATTTATCTTGTAAAATAGAGCTGGGATTTTGAACCGACCCGAAAATTCCGAACTGGACCGAACCGGAATTTTTTGAACCGAACCAAACCGAATTATATTTTAATAACCGAACGGTACTAAAAAAATTCAGTTTCGGTAACCGAACCGATAAACCGAAATAACCGAATAAACAAAAAAAAGCAAACCAAATAAACCGAATAAAAATAAACCGAAAAAACCGAAAAAACCCAAAAAAACCCGAAAAATAACCAAAACTTAACTGAGAAATAACCGAATAAACCAAACTTCAAAACCAAAAACCGAACCGAAATTTTATTCGGTGCAATTCAGCTCAAAATCCAAAAACCAAAAAAACCGGAAACGGAAAAAACCAACCCGAATTGAACCGATTAAACCGAATTCCCAGGCCTATTGTAAAATATTGGAACCGAACCGAAATTATTAAAATATCGGTTTTTAAATGGTTCCATAATCCTAGATCCAAACCAAATCGAACTATCTAAAACCTAACAGAACCGAACAAAATTGTTAAGTTATCGGTTCTTAAATAGTTGTAGTTCCAAACTTTTAGATCCAAATTGAACCGAACCGATTTTGAATTGAACGGAATCATTATATTATAGGTTTTTAAATGGTTCCAAAATTTTAGATTTAAACCGATTTAGAACCGAACGATTTAAAACCGAACAGAATCAGTTCATAAATAGTTCCAGTTCCAAACTTTTAGATCTAAACCGAACCAAAATTTTAGATTTAAACCGAACCGAACAGATTTAAAACCAATCGGAATTATTAAGTTATCAGTTCTAATAGCCAAAAATTTTAAATCCAGACTGAACCAAACCGACTTAGAACTGATCTAGAACCAAACTGATTTTCTAATGGTTTCTATATGAATAGGAAACGAAAGAACCGGAACCCGAAAAGAACTGACCCGAATAACTGAAAGCCTATCCCTAATTTGATATATGCAGATTCAATGTGTAGAATATGGTCCTTTGGTCATGTTTCAATGTGTAGATTTCGGTATATAGATAGATAAAGATTCTGATAAAATGCAGATTCAATGTGTAGAACTTGGTTCTTTGTACAAGCTTCTCTGAGAGGAAGTTACTAGAAGATGTGACCAAGATTGTGGAAACAAGTAATCTAAAAGACAAATCATTCTTGAAAAATGTGGCTAATAGGTTAATAAGCTTAAGCTATGATGCAGCTTTATGTAAATCTAGTTGGGAGAAATCTCCATCTTGTCCTGCTGGTAACAATTCATACCTCTACTCTCTAATTTCTTGCAGTAAAGTTTGATACTAATCAAAATGAAACAGGTGAATATGAGTATGTGGATGTGATAATCAAAGATGAAGAAAGATTGTTGATTGACATTGATTTCAAATCAAGATTTGAGATTGCTCGTCCAACAAAGACGTATAAGTCTTTTTTACAAACTTTGCCTTACATCTTTGTGGGTAAAGCAGAGAGGTTGCAGAGGATTATTGTGTTTATATCTAAAGCTTCAAAGCAAAGTTTGAAGAAGAAAGGACTTGATGTAGCACCATGGAGAAGAGTAGATTATGTTAAATCCAAATGGTTGTCTCCTTATGAACGTATTAATCAAAATTCAGAAGAACAAGACAAGGAGAAACAAGTAGATATGATAACCAAATCTGTAGGCTCTTTAGTCTTGGAGATGTGAAGCTAGAGCCGGTCCTGAGCCCAAGCAGAGCAAGCATGCGCTTGCGTTATTGTCGATTGCGGTCTTTAGAAAATTTTAAAATTTCAAGACCGATCCTGTTTGAAGCTTTGATATATTGAAGTAATTGAATCCCTTGAACAGTTTTTTTTTATATTTAAGGGTATGTTTTAGGATCTATACATGAGTTTGAAGTGTGTCTTCTCCTCTTTATCTATCTTTTTTTTGTGGGTTTAAAGGAGAGTGTGATCCAAATTTTATGGTTGTTTTCTTGGCTTTGATATTGTATCTATTATACTCTTACTTGACTTTGAGATTTTTTATAGTTTTCTTTTTTATAGAATTCTGGATCAAAGTTTTTTGTGTCTGAAATTATGAAATCGATTTCACGAATTAAAATCGTTTTTTTTGTAATTCTAGGCACAAAAGAGCTTTCAAATTTCTTTATCCAAGTTCAAATTGCTTTCGGATTTTATTTTTAAAGCTACTAAGGTGGATTTTATGTTAGCTGCCTCGATTTTATTTTTGTTGAGTGATTCTTTGCATTCTTCTTAGTATTTCATGGTTAACATGATTGTTCTATATTTGATTGATTTTGTCAATTTTGCTACTCTTATTGATATTGAAACTAGATTGTCGTTTGATTTATCTAGTGCAGTCTATTGAATCGCGATTTATTTTTTTGGATTGGTTCATTGGGATTGATCGGATCCATTTAAAAAGGTTTTGAAGAAAATCGATCGTAGTTTTTAGAGTTTTATTGTTGTGGGTGTTTGTTATAGTGTTTTTGATGTAGAATGTGAAGAAGATTGCTATTTATAATGGAAAATTTCATTTATTATGAATAAATATTGGTTGTTATGTGTCAATCTATATATTTATGAGATATTTTTTATTTAAAATTAAAAAATTACAAATAAATGTGTGGTTTGTAGTTATTTGTCATAACAATCATATTAATTAATGCATTAAATATTATATTGAATTTTAAAAATTTTAAATATATTTTAAAAACAATTTAATTTTTTTTAATTGTTACTTTAGTGATTAATTGTATTTAAGTTGACGTATATCTCAAATCTAGTTTGTGAAGTGTTGTTAGGTTTTTTTTGTGTGTTATGAGTGTTTGTTGTAGAATATGAATTAGATTGTTATTTATAATTGAAAATCTATACTATTAAAGGAGGAGTACATTTGTAGAGGAAGTCATAGAGTTTGAAG
>OVBE01002215.1:0-31698 GCA_900406425.1 Iberis pinnata | reverse complement strand
TTAAAATTTATTCTCTAAACTATTCAAAAGTAAAATTAATTATTATATATTATTTAATATATATATATATATATATATTCTATTTTTGGAATTATTATATTTATTTCAATAATTATTTTATATAATGGTAATTTAATCTTTCATAAAGAGGTATTTTCCGTGACAAGAAAATAATAAGAGGTACTTTTCAAAATGTAAGGGAGTGTTATTCAATCACTGATTTTAAATCAACTCCTTTATATTTAAAATCATCAAAATTTAAAAGTATGCAAGATTCATTTGCAGAGATTTTTAATTATATGTAGGATTCATTTGGAAATATTTTAGAAATCTCTGCAGTTTACCTTGGATTTGAAATCCATATATTTGTTAATAGAACTCCACCACAAGTTATTTCAAAGCCATTAAAATACAAATATTTTAGAAATTCTTTGTGGTTTGAATAACACTGGATTTTAAAATTCGATTTATAATCCTTCATCGAATAACACTAGATTTCAAACTCTTAATGAATGGATTTGAAATATTATAACCAATAACACTAGATTATAAATAAAATGAAGTTGATTTAAAATCCATCATCGAATAACACCCCCTAAGAAATTTATGTATATTTTCAAATCTCTAATAAAATTTATGATATTTATCAAAATTCTTACATAATAAATTGTTCGTGTGAACGAACACAAATAATTAATTTTTACTATTTTTTAAAAAGTATGCTTATTTAAAAAATTTAAATATATAAGGTACCATATTACTAGTTAAAAAAACATAAAAGATCCAATCCACCAAATTACTAGAAAATAGATACAAATAGCATGTTAAGAGGATGAAAATAGCTGATTAGCTAGCTAAAAAAAATGTAACAAAATATAGAGAATTGTGTAAAGACTTTGTTTGTTGTATAAGACTTAAAATAACTAAGAAATTCAGCAGAGTCTTTTTAGCATATTAACTCCATTCTCATGATGATTTTCTATACACTAGTTCAGATCCTTACAAGTGGGAGTAACATATATATGTATGTGTTGACAAAAAAATATAAGAAATCAATAACTCTCTTATTCTTTAACTACATATATATATATATATATGTTCTTTGCTTGTTCATACCTTGAAAATACTTGAGAAAGAAGGCTTTAACAAAAAAGGAAAATTTGAGAGAGGTGAAGATGAAAAGAGGGAGATAGAGGATTTCTGTTTATTTTACTTTGTGTAGTAATTGAGTCACACAAGTTGTGGCAGCTATATATATATATATATATTTATATTTATCAATATGAGAAAATTCACTCGCTATGCGAGCAGCCAAATTCGAACTCTGGTCTAGTAATAAGGCAACAACGGTGACATAACCACTAGACCATTTGATCCTTGTTATAAATATGATATTGTTTCGTCTTTTCATTTATATCACATTTCAATTTAAAAAAGAAAAAAAATTTAAACTGTTTTTCTAACAATTTTATAAAGATAAATGTTGAATCTTAAAGGGATAGAAATTAAAAAGTTATAGGTTTGGATTCCTTAATAAGAGTTTAGGTTTAATTTTGAAAGGATAGAATTTAGTTTTACGAATTTAGAATTTAAACAGAAATTTTTAAAACTATTTAAAATTTGTGTTACTTTAAAAAAAAAAAAAATGTATTTTTGGCACGCTTGGAATTGACAAGAGTATTTTTTAAACAAAAAAAAAAGTTGATATTTTGGGGAATTTTCCCTATACAGTCTAGATTTGATTTTTCTAAGAAAAGAGAGTTTTTCCTGATCTTAAAATCAGTCTTTTTGTTTGTTTGTTCAAAGATCTTAATCAGTCTTGTTTGTTTTTGTTTTTGTTTTTTTTGAAACGAACGATCTTTTATCATTGGTTGAAGGATATCGTGGTTAAATGGGATTCTTTCCTGAAAATTTTATTATCCAATAAACGATAATATAGATGTTCCACAAACGAATAATGGTAAAATTATCAAAGATAAGGTGTGATAGGTGTTCACTCAATGAAAATTGGTGTGGTTGAATTTAACGAAAGAGAAAGAGTTTGTTTTGTATTTGTCCAGCTAATGAAGTTTGACAATAACAACAAATATCTAAAGTGTTCAGGGCCGGTCCTGAGATTTTAAAATTTTCTAAAGGCCGCAATCTACAATGGAAAAATAGGCCAAAATTGTACAAATTTTCAAAAAATGGCCGTTTTCTTAACTAAAATTTTTAAACTGAAAAATGGGCCGCAAGCGCATGCTTGCTCTGCTTGGGCTCAAGACCGGCTCTGAAAGGTTTTAAAATATGATAAATGTGTTGAAACAAACAATAATCGTACATGATTTTTTGTTGTTGTTGTTTGTTGGCCACACCTAATGATGTTTAAATGGGCGGACTCGCTCCATTTAGATCTGATCCATTTTGGTCCATCCCGTTTAGATTTGTATTTGTTTCGATAATCTAGATATGAAGTAATATGAAATTTTTTATTTTATAATTATATATATTGAATATTTTATTGTAAATTATAATTATTTTTAAAAATAATGGAAAATTCGGTTATATTTTCTTTTGATTTTATTGGTATTTTGTCATAAATTTTTTTGAAAATTTCTTCGGTAATCTATTAAAAATAGTTTTCAGATAACTATAAAAATAACTATGAGTATATTTATCGAATCAGTTTGAATGTATCCGTTATAAATTTTCCACCATTTTCTGGAAATGAATGTATCCGGGTCAAATGGACACAAACTGATCCGTTTGACACTCCTAAAGTTCACTTTAAACCGACAAGTTAAAATCTTTTGAAATTATGTTGTGAATGGTCATTTTAGTCGGAAGACAGCCATTTTTTCCATCGGACCTTGTAGTATATATATAGTAATGATGTTATTGTTAAACTTGGTGATGATGGGTCTGGAATTCCTGCTCAAAAAGCTATTTTGGTAACATCTCTAAACTTAAATTTTGAATCTAATGTATATATATAATATATATATATATATATGTTAATTTTGTATTTAACTAAATGGAAAAAATTAGGAAGAAAATTCAGATTGAGATGGTAGAAGATGTTGAAATTATCTTGAAGTAAAAGAAAAAGGAATAAAAAATTCATGAGTATATTTAGGAGATATCTTAATATACCTATATTTTAGGAGTTATCTAGAATATAGCATTATCATATTTGTTATGAATTAAAGAATTCATCTAGATTTAGGAATTCATGAATCTATATAGAGAGAGTTATCAAAGTGTGATATCTTCTAAGGGTTTTGAGAACTTAAGTTTTGAGAGATTTTTTTAAGTTAACAAAGAAGAGAGTTTTTTAATATAATCCTACACAAAAATCAATTTCTACAACTGGTATCAAAGTGAAGGTTGAGATTGAATCATGGAGAAAGGCGACGTAAAAAACGAAGACTCTAAGGGATCAATAACGAAAGGGAAAGAAGGAGGAGGAACCACTCTCAAGGTCCCATGCTAAACCCAGCAAATTACACACTATGGTCCATTAAGATGAAGTAATCTTGAAGATCAACAAAGTATGAGACATAATATAGGGAAGATCCCAAGATGAAACGAAAAACGATTTGGCTTTGGGATTGCTATTCGAAACCATATCCTAAGCTCTTGTGCTTCAACTAGGGAACTTGGATTCTGCAAAAGAAGTATGGGAAGCCATAAAAACAAGACACCTAGGAGCTAAGAGAGTAAAAGAAGCAAAGCGTCAAACCTTAATGGCGAATTTCGAGCGTCTTAAGATGAAAGAAACAAAAAAAATCGATGACTTTGTTGGAAGACTGTCTGAAATCTCGTCAAAAGCTGCTGAGCTAGGGGTTGAGATTGACGAACCTAAGATGGGTTGTTATTTAACCATGTTTCCCCAAATGGGATCCGACGAACTAGAGGGGGATCGTTCGGATCTTCGACAAAGAACATATTAGGAATGAGATTATCTCCCATAGTGTTGGAAGATTGAGAGTTCCTTCTCGCTTTCCGAATTGAGCGTTCTAGATCCAAGAGGTCCTTGTTACCAAGCCTGAGTAATTCTTTTGACTTGTTAGATCGCTAGATCATCAACCTGTAAAGTGAAAAATCAAGAATAAAGAAACGCAAATAATATTGTAAAAACAAATTCCTAGTCTAAACTCTAAAGAAAACTTAAGAGGCACAATTGGTCCCCAGAAACGCCGCTAAAAACTTGATACATTGAGGTTTTAACTCAAATATATTCACTGCAAGTGCACAAATAACGCAATAGTAGTATATGCAGGATTGAATCCACAGAGACCAAGAAAGCACGACTCTCAGTTTAAAACCGAATTAAGCTAAGAACAAATTAAAATAGTAATTGTAACTGAGAAATGAAAATAACGATAAAGTAAAAACGATTGTATAACGATAAATGAAAACGCTAGGCAATAGAGAATTCGGCAGGTATTCAAGTTAAAAGTCAAGGTTAACATGCATGATTGATTACTGAAAATAATTCCCAACTCGAAAGACACCAATAGACTAATCTCCTCCCGAAGTATTAGATCCCTATTCTCGAATTACTAAAGACAACCCCCCGCCGTATTTAGATAATTCGATCATGCATTTCAATTCAGATTCGATAAGTTCATAATCCCCTAAGACAATACTTCTGCAAGCAAAGACACTTATTCATCTAGATTATATCATACTTCTAAACCAAATCCAATTGAGTTTATAATTCTATGATCAATGAACTAGTTAGCTACTATAATTCATGCACTAAGAATAAATCTAGACTGAGAACCTAACAAATTTCAATCCATTCTATTGAACTCTAACGATTAACCTGGTTTCCCTTGGGAAAACCCTAAAACCTAACAAAGAGACTACTCAGACATGATTGCAAGAACATAAATCGTAAATTGAGTAAACATTGAAGAATTAAAAAGCCAAATTGTATATAAAAAAATCAGAGTTCAAATCCTCTCTAATACAGATGTAGATGTCTTCTCTCTTGAACTTCAGCAATAAAACTTGTTCTACAAACTTATTAAAAACTTCGCTCTCTAAAAATAAACCAAAAGGGCTTTTATAGTTTGAGAATAAAAGAAAATTAAATCTAAATAATTAAAAACTAATGATAGATCTTGAGGTTAAATGCGTATTTTTAACTTGATTTTCCTTCAGTTCGACATAAGGGATCGATGGATCCATGGTTGGATGGATCAATCTGAGCTTCCAAGGGATCGATCGATCTTAACTTCCGTAAAACTTCATGTGCTTTGGATCGATCGATCCATCCTTGTCTGAGACTTGGATTAATCATTCTTCATTTGCACTTAAATTCTTCCAAAAATCATCATTTTTGCTCCAGAACGTCCCAAACACCAAATTTCCTCAAAACATGCTAAAAACACAAAGAAAGCACTCGGATAACACTAAATAATAGATATAAATACCCACTAAAAAGTGTTAAATCCGAGTGATATCATATTTAAATATGTTTCTAACAGATTGAACAACCTCTTAACCACGCCTGAAAAGGTTAAGCGAAGACTTCAAAAAACCTCTTCTAAACATAAAATCCTACGCGAAGCCAATGATCAGAGACAAACCAGAAAACACTCTCACACAAGCATCGACCGAAGAAGTAGTTATGTCCAAAACGGAGCAAGGTGAAAAGCTTAGCCGAACATGCAAAAAAACATAGAGGGAAAAGACAAAAGATGACTGCACGTAAACCACCAGAAACTCTTTAATACTTTTAAATCTATTTAGATATATTTGAAATATTATGAAATTTTTATTTTATTATTATATATATATTGTAATTTTAATTATTTTAAAAATAATTAACTCCACTGAAAATCCGTTTGTAGTTTCTTTAGATTTAATAGGTATTTTCGGTAATCCATCGAAATAGTTATTGAATAGCCATAAGAAATAGTTATGAATAGATTTATCAAATTGGTTTGAATGCATCCGTCATAAATTTTCTACCCCTTCAAATAGAAAAATTAAGATCCTTCGAAATTATGTTGTGAATGGTCATTTTAGATGGAAGACCGACATTTTCTCCATCAGGCCTTATAGTGATATTATTAGGGGTGTTCAACACGGTAAAATTGAATCTAACCGAACTGAATCGAATTATGTGATATGGTATGATCATATAAACCATATAAACCGTTTGGATATACATGTATAAAAATTATGGATATGGATATGGTAAGGATATTAACTGAGAAAACGGATTAAACCAAAAAAATTGATAATTTTTAATTTTCATTTCACTAATATAATATATATTATATAATTATGTAATTTACATAGATTTACCAATTACTAGGAGCAAAAGGAAAAAACTAGTGTCCACTTAAAAAACTATTTTTTTAGTAATTTTAATATTTAATTTTGATATTTAAATAATATAATATTTATTCTTAAATTAAATAATTTACATATATTTACAATTTGCTATAAAATAAAGAAAAAATAGTGTCCACTATAAGAGGAAGCTCATTTTGCGGTACTCTTTCATGCTAAGCGTGCATTAATTGCAGTTTTCTCACGAGAGGAAGCTCATTTTGCGGTCAGTCAAATAGGCTGTCAAATACATGAAGGATCATCGGTTCAATGCATTATTTTAGCCTCAAAGGATCACTCTCTAGTCTCTACGACTAATGCCCCATCAGACTGGACTGAAAAGTGTTGTTAGAGATGGACATGACCGGCCCTGATGGGAAGCTGGGGAAGCAAGGGCTTCAGGCGCATAATTTATATAAATTTTATGGGCATCAAAAAGACATTATTTTTAGCCTCTATAAGAATTCCTTGGGACGGATTCAATCATCATCTCCTATTAAAAGGCATTATTTTGTTTTCGGCTTTAAGCATCAAATCTCTTAGGACCGGTACTAGAGATGGAAAATATGCTTCCTATGTAGTGTCTAATGCGGCTTTGTGACTTCGCTCTCTTTTGGATTCAGAAGGGGCTATTCATCCATGTTAAGGACCATCAAAGTTTTTAAACGTAGAGGATTACTCCCTGTCATTTCTTTCGTCTTTTCTCTTAATATTTTGGTGTGATATATCTGTGTATCTCTAAACCTTACTTTTTGTATTTCACTAGATGGAAAAAAGTTACGAAAAAAATGGATTGAGAAGGTAGAAGAACCCATATAGACTTTCACAATATAAAATTCTTGTTCCGTTTAATATTGTTTTATAATACTATAAACAGTGTCGTACCAAGATATAGGAGCAAAATTTTAAAATGTCATTTTTTCATGAAACCAATAAAACTTATGAAATAATCATATTGTTCCAAAAAAGTTATATAATACTAATGATAAAAGAGAAAATAAAACTAATATACAACACTAAGAATATATATATATATATATTTTAAGTTAAATATTTCTTCCTTTTTACCTATATATTCATACACCAATTTCCGCTTTATCGATATTAGGACTGGGCAAAAAACCCAGAACCGAAGAACCGGAACCGAAGAACAGAAAAAATGGTTCCGGTTCCATCCAAAATACCCAATGGTTCCTGAAATGACGAACCATGGGTATCAGGTAGGAACCAGAGCCGAGCCGAGAACCGAATACCCAAAATATATATATATATATATTATATTTCAGGTATTTTAATTTTTTTTAGAGTAATATTTATTTTTCTTCGGGTAATTTTTGTATTCTCGGGTATTTATGGGTAATTTCATCTTAAAATTTTTTTGGGTATTATAGTTTCTGATGGTAATTTTTTGTTTTCGGGTATTTTTTATATTTTTGATCTGGAAATACCCGGAACAGACTTAGAACCAAAACTTTGAGGTATTTTTGGTATTTTGGGTCTAGAAAATACTCGAAACTGACTTAAAACCGAAAATTTTGGGTACTTTTTGGTATTTTGGGTCTCAAATACCCGGAGCCGATTTAGAACAAAAACTTTTGGGTATTTTATGGTTCCTTTAACATAGAACCAAAATGACCCGGAACCAAAAAGAACCGATCCGGAACCGAAAAGAATATTAGAAAAATATATATTGGGTATTAAAATTTAGAAACCGAAGAACCAGAACCGAATGGCTCATACCCGGAACCGAACCGAATACCCGAAAACTCAACCCTAATCGATATGATAACCAAAGCACTCAACTTTTCGTGGAACAGAGTCAACGAAATCAAACAGGATGATTAGTTAATGATGTAGAAACTCTCTACAGCCAAATATAAACTCTTTACAGCCAAATATATTTTCACAACACTAAAATGAGACCAATCATGATGTAGATTTTCTATTTTTCTGGAGCCAAAATACTCAATTTCATTAACTTTTTGATATAGAAGGCCAATTTTCTCAAAGCATTTCTCTTTTTTGCTTTCCCTCTCTCCTGTCTCCTCTTTTTTCTCTATTTATTTTGTCTATATATTTGTTTTTATTTTTCCATGTACTTTTCTCCGAAAACATTCTTTAGTTTATATTATGAGGATATATATAATTTATTAGATTGTTAGGTATATAATAATCACTAATTTTTTCATACTCAAATATAATGTGTACACAATCGTATATACATTCTTATAAATGCATTATCTAAAAAATACATCTATACATATATATATATAGTGTATTTATATTTTTTAAACATATTAAAATGAGTTATATATATATATAATAATGTTATATAATAATGTAATGTGTTTATTGTTATCTCTCTAATTAATACTAATTTTTATGATTAAATTTTTTGTTATTTATTTTATCTGCCACTGCTAATTTTTAATAAAAAAAATAACCTACATCACAAAGTTTTCCAATCATGCTTTCATTTCAAAAAGTTATAGCCAAAATTCTGCAGTCAAAAATCTCACATCAACAAAATATAAAGCCACAACAACAAAACTTACATCCAATTAAATTTCTACCGCGGAAAAACAAAAGCCACAACTGCAACCAAGCAAGCCCAAATAATTCTTTTTTGTATAAAATAAAATTAATTAATTGGTTGATATATTAGGAAGTAGAGAGACATTAGAAAGTGGAGAAATTTAAGAAATTTAAATTTATATTTATATTAACTTATAATATATTTACATATTGAAAACAAATTTTTTGAATTAATATATGTGATTTATTATTATAATAAAATTTTTTCCAAAACCAAATAATTAATATGCCATATAAAATCTTTCTATTTCTTATTTCTAAAATCAATTAAAAAAAGGTGGTCTGGTTGTGGCTTTGGACCATCGCCCTTTCTTCTAAAGGTGTGTCACTACTCTGACTATAAGCATTACTCCACTAACATTAATTGGTAACTACAATCTTTTGGAGTTTTGTGGATGTATCACACTTCTTCTTATGTTTATCTTGCGTAAGATATGACTTCAAAACGATGTATGTTTTATGCACAACTTGATAAATCTCGTTAAGATAATGCAATATTTGGATTTTGACTAATCTGTCAAATTAGTTGTCTTCATCAGAACAATGGATTCATTGGACAAGTTTTTTATTTACATGAGAAAATATTCAGAACAATGGATTCATTGGACAAGTTTTTTATTAATAACAATTACAACCTTCAAAAGTCTTACATCTTTAACTATGAAAATATTAAAGTAAGCTCATTAGATAAGCACTGGGACAATTTCAAGTGGAACTTTGTTAGAACTTACAAGTCCGTATAATTCTTCAAGATCAACATTTTCTATTTCCATTCCTTCTGGAAGCTTCCAATCAAACTGGTAAAGAAGATTGATAAGGGTCAAGTGAACCAAAGCCATACCCATTCCCATACCAGGACACATTCTTCTTCCACTACCAAATGGCAGGTATTCAAAGTTTAGACCTTTATAATCAATTTGGTTATCCATAAATCTTTCAGGGATAAAAGCTTCTGGATCTTTCCAAATATTTGGATTTCTATGAATAGCCCAAATATTGATATGGATCCATGTTTTCTTTGGTATGTTAAAACCAGCAATTTTTATATCTTTGGAAGCTTCTCTTGGAACCAAAAGTGGCGCAAGTGGGTTTATCCTTAATGTTTCTTTAATTACCATCTGCAAGTAGTCAAGTCTCTCTATATCATCTTCTGTGATGTTGTCTTTGTTGCTAATCACTTCTCTTACCTCAGCTTGAACTTTTTTCATCACTCTTGGGTTTTTGATTAAATGTGCCATAATCCATGTCACAGCTTGAGCAGAAGTGTCTATTCCACCAAGAAGAACATTCTGTAACAAAACATGAATTAAGAAAATTAGAGAATGAACTAAGTAATATATTGCAATTCCACAAAATATCACAAAACTAAGTTTAGGTTACAAAAATATAGCATTAATTTCCAAAAATAGCACTAAAATATTTTTCAACCAAAAATAGCACAATAAAAAAGAATTTTAAGGATTAAAATTTATGTTTTTGGGATTTAATTCACTCATTAAAGTTTAGAATTTAGTTCTAAAAGACTAGAATTTATTATCTAAATAAAGTTTAAAACATACTCTAGAATTATACTATTTTCATAATATAAATAATTTTATGCTAATTTTGAGATAAAAGCTTCGTTATACTTATTTTGGAACAAAAACTCAAACAGTGATGTTTTGAGTATTAAAAAAAAAAATTTCAAAAGTTTAATTCAAAAATTTTAAAGACTAATCCGGACCTCTGAACTTTCTTTTTGTTAACAAAGTACCACTATTCAAACCAAAAACTCCCAAAAAGTAGGCCCATAACTCTCTACTTCTATTAGTGTCTTTCACTCATAGTCTTTGGAGTTAAGTTTGGATATTTTATCCCAAAAAGCTATTTATCCTACTTTTTACCTTGCAACAGTATCTATATATCCCATCACTGTAGATCGATCTTGATCTTATTCAAGAAACCTAGAAGCTTCCATTTCTGTCTGATACTTCGGAATCTAACATTTACCGTTGTCTTCTCTGATTTCTTAAATCGGTGATCTCTTCTCTTTGAAAATCGATCCTCCATGGCTGAAGATCTAAGCGGAAAAGTCAAAAGCATGACTCTGGAAGAACTAGAAGAACCATATGAGCTTCCCAACCTACCCGAATACAGCTCAATCGAGCAAAATTCCATGAGTATAGTAGGCAAGCTTCTCAACCCATCGGATCAAAAGATGCCAAATCTCATTCTCAACATGCCCCGTAAATGGCAGTTGTATGATAGAGTTCGTGGCGTGGCTCTATCCCATGACACCTTTCAATTCATCTTTCGCTATGAGCATGATTTGGAGCTAGTGCTGGCAAAAGGCCTTCAAACTTTCAACTACTAGGTTATTGTTATGGATAGGTGGATGGCAAATCCTCCTCCTGATTATCTTCAATTCCTTACTGTTTGGGTAAGGATGAGAAACATACCCCTCAACCATTACACATAGTCTTCTCTATTGAGGTTAGCTGAGTTTGCAGGGAAGTTCTTGAATTGGCTTTTGATCCTTCAAAGTCTCAAAGCATGGACTACGTTCGGGCGCTAGTGAAGCTGCATATTAATCAACCTCTGAGACGCTTCAGGGTTATAAAATTACCCTCTGGTGAAAACTCTAAAGTCTTGTATGACTTTGAGCGTATCCAAAAACGGTGTTATCATTGTCAACGCATGACTCATGAAAAAGATCATTGTATCTTTGTTCATCCCCAACTTGCCTCATCTCACTTTGAGCCCTATGACTCAACCCAATCTCATCTCATTCCATCGCGTCTACTCATCCTTCCTGAGGATCCTCTCTTTGGAATCATATCAGAAGAAGAAGCAGGGTATGATAAAGCTACTTGTCGTCTAAAAATGGCTCCTGAAGTGTTTCAAGTAATGAGGCAGTACATCCAACTTGGTCCAAAAGCAGAGCGTTTTATTAGAGCTGACAGGATCAGAGCCTCCCTTCAGAGTATTGGCTCTAATCTTATTGCTCAAAAAACAGTCCTTAGGCTAGAGGCAGCTCCTTGCTTATCTCATGAAGTAGATAAAGGAAAAGGAATTGTTTTGACTTCTCAAGTTCTAAAACAATTTCGTCAACCCTCATCTTTCCCCCCCCCCCACTAAATTTCTCTCCTCTGCTATTAATGATGCACGTCTCCCAGCTCGTCACAGGCTCACGCTTCCTGATGCATATTCTCATTCATCATTCGACTCTAATTCGAATGCTATTGCTGGTGAATTAATAACATACCAAACCAGGCCTGCGGTCTTTACCATTGGATCCTCTTTATCCTCTGGTTCTGGATCTGGTTTGGCAACAAAATATAAAAGAAACAGGCCTAACAAGTTCAGAAGGAAGCAGCAAAAATCACCAGTGGCTAGTGATTCAATTATGCAAGAAGAGGACACTCAACCGAAACGCAAGAGAACCAACTCTCAGTCCAACTCAATCTCAAGTGTGAAAAGAAAATCAGACGTGGTAGCTCCAATGGAGGGGCTACCACAAGATCAGTGAGTATCTTAAGTTGGAAATGCCAGGGCTTAGGACGCGCTCAAGACCTGGTAGTTCCTCGTCTCAGGGAGTTAAGGCGTATTTACTTCCCTGATATTATTTTTTTGATGGAGACAAAAAATCAGAAGCACACACTTTTGGAATTGCAAGTTGGCCTTGGCTATAACCACTTATTTACAGTGGATCCAGAGGGCACTAGTGGAGGGCTTGCTCTTTTTGGAAGCATAATATAAAGATAGATATCATGTCGGCTAATAAGAAATTTATAGATGCTGCAGTATGTATTGGAGACACATCTTTTGCTTTAACATGTGTCTACGGTGACCCTGTAACTTCAGGCAAGGCTCAAGTCTGGAGCAAAATCACTTCTTTTGGTATTCAAAGATCATCTAACTAGTGTATGGTTGGCGACTTTAACGACATTTTGCATAGTTCCGAAAAGATGGGTGGTCCTCTCAGATCAAGTAAAGCCTGCCAACATTTTGCTCAATTAATTTCAAGCACCAAGCTTTCTGAACTTAGAAGTAAGGGGAACGCCTTTACATGGGGAGGTAAAAGAGGAGACCGGTGGACTCACTGTATGTTGGATAGGTGTTTTGTCAACAAAAGCTGGTATCAAACTTTTCCGCAAGCAACTGAACACTTCTTAGAGAAACGAGGGTCGGATCATAGGCCGGTGTTGGTGACTCTAGCCACTGAGGAAAATGTTTTCAGAGGCTATTTTAAATTTGATAAAAGACTAGCTAACAAACCAGAAATCAGAAACCTCATCCTGCAAACTTGGTCTGATCAATCTTCAAACAACTCTTTTTCGAACAAAATCAGGCTTACTAGGCGTGATCTTAGCCACTGGAAAAGGACTAAAAAATCAAATGCAACTCGAGATATAGCAGCTATAGAATATGAATTGGAAAAAGTTCAATCAGATGTGCATCCTTCAACAGCAAAAATTTTCTTTCTTAAGAAAAAACTCATTAGTGCATAGAGAGAAGAAGAGTTGTACTGGCTCCAAAAAAGCAGAATAAGGTGGCTTGCTGAAGGAGACAAGAACACCAAATTTTTCCACCATTCTGTAAAATCAAGACGTGGCAGAAACGTTATTGAGACTCTGATATATACACAATGCAACACTCAAAAAGCAGAATCCTCGAAAGCTCAAGTAGTTGTTGATTATTTCATCAATCTTTTCAGCTCATCTTCCTCAGATTCAACAATTAACTTCTTTAAAGGTTTCTTGCCAAAGGTCTCGGAAATCATGAACACCAATCTCACAAGGCCTGTTACTAATGCCGACATTAAAAACGCAGCATTCTCCATCAATCCAGATAGTGCCCCAGGTCCGGATGGCATCACTGCTATATTTTTTCACAAGTTATGGGATATTATTGGCAATCAAATCTGCACAGAAATCCAGAAATTCTTTGCAACTGGAATCATGCCACAAGACTGGAATCTCACCCATATTTTCCTTCTGCCTAAAGTTCCTGAAGTTACAAAGATAACAGAGCTTAGGCCCATAAGCCTTTGTAATGTGACGTATAAAATAGTTGCTAAGGTTTTAGTGGCCAGACTGAAACCCTTTTTATCTAACCTAGTTTCAAATTCGCAGTCTGCTTTTGTTCCAAACAGATTAATATATGATAACATAATCATGGCTCATGAATTCTCACACAACTTGAATTCAAAATCTTCCATTGCTCAATATTTCCTTGCAATAAAGACAGACATGTCCAAAGCCTTCGACAGGGTTGATTGGAATTATCTTAAAGCAATTCTGGTTGCTATGGGATTCAACCGAGTATGGATTAAGTGGGTAATGGCTTGCGTCGCAACCGTCAAATACTCTGTGTTAATGAATGATCAAGCTTTTGGTTTCATATCTCCAAAAAGAGGAATTAGGCAATGAGATCCAATCTCTCCATTCTTCTTTGTGCTATGTGCAGAAGGCCTCTCTCATGCCCTCAGAAAAGCAGAATCTAAAGGTCTAATATTAGGCCTTCAATATCACCATCAAGGGCCAGCCATCTCCCATCTCCTCTTTGCAGACGACTCTCTTTTCATCTGCAAATCAACCTTCCAACAATGCTTAAATCTCATAGCCATACTAGATGAATATGCAGCGATTTCAGGTTAGGAAATTAATCATTCCAAATCGGCAATTACATTCAGTTCAGGAACTGATGAATACTATCAACAATTTCTCAAATCCATCCTCAACATTCATCAAATTGGAGGTTCATCCCTTTACCTTGGTCTTCCTGAGTTTTTCTCTTGTTCGAAAATAAAGATGTTAGACTTCATAAACCAGAGACTCAAATCCAAGATGTCAGGTTGGTTTGGCAAGCTCCTTTCACAAGGAGGGAAAGAAACTTTAATCAAAGCAGTTGCTTCAACTCTCCCTTCTTACGCTATGACCTGCTTTAAGCTTCCCAAACAATCCTGCAAAACCCTCACCTCAGCCATGGATGAATTCTGGTGGAACTCTTTCTCTGGTAAAAAGAAAATATCTTGGGTTAGTTGGGATAGATTATGTCTGCCGAAGCACTTGGGTGGAATGGATTTTAAAGACTTAGAGTTCTTCAATCTTGCTATGCTTTCAAAACAATGCTGAAGACTGCTTCAGAATCTTAACTCTTTATGTGCGTCTTTCCTCAAAAGCAAATACCATCCCTGTAAAGATTTCATCTCCACCTCAATAGAAAAGAATGTCTCTTACTCATGGAGAAATATTCAAGAAGACAAAACCATTCTTTTAAAAGGGCTACACAAACAGGTAGGAAATGGTCAAAATCTAAATGTCTGGACAACAAATTGGTTACAAGATGGAGAGAGATCACCACTATTAAAACAACCTTTGATAAACCTGGATCTGAAGGTTAGTGACTTGATTATTGCAAATTCATCATCTTGGAACAAAGAAGCCTTATCCTTCTGGTTCTTCGAGGAAGACATAAATCGCATCAAAGCAATTAAACCAATCCCATCTAGAGAGGATTTTTACATTTGGCTCCCTACAAGAAACGGCACTCACACTGTTAATTCAGCCTATGAGATTACTCATCAATCAAAGTTTCGAGATTTGATCCTCTTACACTCACAGCAACCATCTCTTAATTCCCTCAAAGATAAGGCCTGGAAGATTAAAGGTCCACCTAAGCTAAAGATCTTAATTTGGAAATTGCTTAATAAAGCTCTACCAGTACTAGATAATTTGGTTAAAATATCTATTAGAGTGGTAAATGTATGTGCTTTATGTGGACAAGATCAAGAAACGATCAACGATTGTCTCTTTTCTTACACCGATTTGGGCCTTTTCATTCATCCCTCAGCCGAGCATAGGTTTCCACCAGACCTCTATCTTCGTAAATATGGATCATCTTTTCAATGTTTACCAAGATTCTTCAATTCCAGAGAAGTTTAGACACTCAATTCCTTGGTTTCTTGGGGGAATTTGGAAAGCAAGGAATGGTTTCTTTATCAAAGGTGAATTTTTTTCAGCACAAGTTGCAGCTGAGAAGTTTAAAATGGACTCTGACCTTTGGTTCTCTGCCAATTCTCAAATTGATTATCCACCTGAAGGACCTTCCTTTTCAGTTCCTTCAAAAAGATCAAGGTGGAAGCCTCCTAAGCCCCCTTTGCACAAATGCAATATAGGTGTTTATTGGGATAGGAAATCAAGAGAAACAGGTGTTGCGTGGGTGGTTCATGATTCAGTTGGCAAAGTCATCCTCCATAGCCGAAGGGCTATTAGTGGCTTAATCTCTAAGGCCGAAGCTCACCTTAAGGTGATCTCATGGGCCTGCGATTCAATGCTGTCTCACCACTTTTCCTCTGTTATTTTTGCTTCCGAAGCTTGTTCTTTGGTCAAGTGTGTGGCAAATCCCAACCTTTGGCTATCTAAAGCTTTTTCTTCTGCTTTTCTTTATTCTTGCTTCAACAAATTTGATCGTTGGCAATTTTCTTTTGCCTCAAGGGCCCGAAACAGAGGAACGCATCTCTTGGCTGCAAGAGTAATTACGCGTAACCAATGGCACTCTTACGTTGCCGCGGGTGCTCCTTCTCGGCTTGCTGCTCTTTTTGAGTCTGAAAGGCCTTGAGATCCTTCCTCTGTTTCTTCTCTTCTCTTTCCCTTTGGTGTTTGTAGTTGTTGTTATTTGCTCTGTTTTTCTTTTGCTGGAACAGTTATTGGGCTCCTTTTAGCCCTTTTTAATCTTTATTCTAAGTTGAAAAAAATAAACTTTCTTTTTGTTAACAATAAATATATTTATATATATATATATATAAATATATAAATGTATATGTAAAAGTTATGAAGTTTTTAATTACTTACTAAAAGAATGCCTTTTGTGTGGTTCCTTGTAAGTTGAAACTCTCCAAGTTTAACCTCTCCTCTTTCCATTTTGAGAAGCAAGTCAATGATGTCATCTTTCATACTTTCATCTTCTATGTGATGTTTTATTGCTTGCTCAAAAAATGTATCCATAACCTTAAAAATCTTTTCACATTTGCTATGTAATCCTGTGAGTCTATCGATGATTTTCCCGAAAACTGGGAAGTAATCTGCTGCCGTGAAACTCCCTAGAACCTCCAAAGTTCCGTGCATGACTTCTTCATAAGTATTCTCAAGATTACTTCCTTTAAGACTTATCCCAAACCCAATTCTACAAATAACACTTGCTGACAATTTTAGTAACTTTTCATTCAAGTTAACCTTGTTCTCCAATGAGGCTGATTCTTTGATGAAATCAATGAAGGATGCAACTTCTTCTCCTCTTATATGTTTGAAAGATTGTACTCTTTTCGCGGTGTAGAGTTCAAGAACTGTCATCTTTCTTACTTCCCTCCAATATTTATTATAAGGAGAAAAACCAAGATCCTTTAAACCATAAGTGATTCTTGCAGCATAAGTCATGTAAGGTCGTGAACAACAATCAATGTCAAATGTTTTTAAGACATCTTTCACTGTCTCTGGAGATGATGCTACAACAGCGGACACATTGCCAAACTTGAGAGACATTAAAGATCCATATTTTTCAGATAATTTGAACATCGAACGATGAGGCTTTGAACCTAATTGATGCAAGTTGCCAATTATTGGAAGACTTGGTGGTCCAGGAGGTAGATTCTTCTTTGTCTTTCTTGTATTATTTGCAATGATAATAGATGAAAAGAGCACAATTGCAACAATGATATACCACAAACTCATTTTGTTCCCTAGCTACACAATATACAAAGGATAGTTATAATCCAAAGAAAAGATATATAAATCACATGTTAAGAGGATGAATATAAATGATTAGCTAACAAGCATGATAAGTAGATTAAAGATATAAAATCGTGTAAAGACTTAAATTTTCTAACTATGTATATATGTTCTTTACTTGTTCATTACCTTACCTTGATAGTGTAAGGAAATTTACAAGTCTTCTACAATATGAAAATATTCTATAGAAACATAGTATATAGATAGAGAGATAGAGTTAAAGAAGATAACCTTCAAGCCTTAAACTTTTTTTGTCAAATCTTTGAGAAAGAAGGCTTGGAAAGTTGAGATGGGAAGGGGAAAGAGAGGATTTCTATTTATTTTACTTTGTGCACTAATTGTGTCACACAAGTTTTGGCTTTTATATATAAACATATATGACGTTGTATAATCACATAGCATCCAAAAATAATACCTATTTACATTACGAGCGTTCAAATATTTTATTTGGATAGTACGAAGAAATTCATGGAATATCATAAAATTTAGAGGATATATTGGTTATGGAATTCGGAGTTATCTGAATAAGAATAAAAATGATAAATTCAATGTTATTCCAAAAAAAAAAAAATTAGAAAGTTTTTGGAAATTCAATGTTATTCAAATAAGAGTTTTAAATAATATTATGAAATCTATGGTTGTTGCAAATATTATAAGTAATGGAATTCTAGTGATTTTATGGTATTTTCTTAGAGTTTTGAGTTAAAAATATAAAATGTTCCACATATCATGGTTTTAGGTGGGATTGCAGATAATTTGAAACAAATCACATAAAATTCCACAATGATTTAAAAACTGATTAAAATAAAATTTACCTCAAATGTATGTTTGAAATTTGAATNTTGAATTCCCCCCCCCCCCCCCCCCCCCCTCGGTTTGTAAGACAAATATATCACATTCTCCCAAAAATATCATAAATATAAAACTTGAATTTTATAGATTTAAAAGTTTATTTATTTTGTTTGAATTCACTATCTAGAATTTAAAGTTGAGTTTTAAAGGGAAATGTTTAGTTTTGGGAATTTAAGGTATTAAAGCTATTTTCAAATTGTGGAATTTTTAAAACAAAAATGAGAAAGTGGGTATTTTGAGAATTTTCCCTGTGCAATTTAGATTTGAAATCTTACTTTCCAACAAAAAAATTATATAGATGGTCCACAAACGAATAATTCTAATAATTATCAAAGATAAGGTGTGAGTGGTGTTCACTTGATGATATTGGTGTGGTTGTAATTAAACAAGAGAAAGAGTTTATTTGGTACTTGCCCAAGTAACAGGGTTTGACAATAACAACAAATAATAAAGTTTTAATCACTACTTTGTTGAATATGTCAAAAGTGTTAAAACAAACAATAATGGTACATGATTTTTCTTTGTTGTTGTTTTTTGGTCGAAAATAAATAAAATTGTATTTATTTTAATTTTTTAAATTTGTCAAAAATTTTGTTGGTATTTTCCTTTGATCTTATCAGTATTCCATCAGATTTTTTAAAAATCTTTTATTCGATAATCCACCAAAATATTGTCAAATAGCCTATCTTTATATGAGAGTAAATTTGTGAAGTAGGTACATTTTATTTTATAATTTATGATAAGATATTTGTGTTAGGTTAATTAGAGAAGTGAGTACTTTTACAATAATGTATCATTAGCTTTTTCAATAACGCTAAAACTAGCATTTTCTATAATTTTAACTTAATTAATTATAATTCTTTTGTAATCAATTAAGCATTGTTAAGTTTAAAAAAAAATAGAAAACATAGATTTTCTCTATTTATTTTTAAGTAAAGTTTCAAATATGTTGGTGAATAGTGGATATAATCTGGCGATGGTAAATTTATACTCGTAAATAGCTAACAGTGAATGGTGTTCGGTGAATGGTAAACGGTTCATGGTGAATGGTAAATAGTGATTGTTTGAAGTGTTGGGCAATTAGGTTTCGTCTTTCCTTTTTTTACTTTTCTTGCAAGTCACTGTTGTTTCGCCGGAGTCATGGCGACTTCACCGCCGCCTTCTCCACCGGTGGAATCTTCTCGCTCACCTCCCAAAAGCTCCATGGGATCAGGTGGTCGATTCCTCACAGCTCCGCACCATCGACTCTGTCTCGAGATCTCTTGTCACCGTCGAGAAAGGTGTTACCTCTGTCACGATTCCACCGTATCTTATTGCTCACTCTCGACCTCTCTGGAGCTAGTTTTTGGTTGGTTACTTTGTTGGGGACGCTCCTCACATCGGCAAGGTTCACGTCACAATGAACTGTATTTGGTCTCGCGTTTTTAAAGCCACGAAAGTTGATGTCCAATTCATCAACGATAGCACGGTCCTCTTCCATATTGGTTCTTCAGAATTACGCACTCGCATTACTAGAAAGAAGTACTGACATATTGCCGATGTTCTCATGGTTGTAAAAGAATGGTCACCTTCTCAAGCTACGTACAAACCCGACCTCTCGTCCATGCCACTTTGGGTGGATTTTCATCACGTATCGAACTCTCTTTTCTCTCATGAAAGACTCAAATTCATTGGTGACATTATTGGGGATGCACAAAAACTTCACCCAAAGACAGAGAAATGTGTGCGACTTGACATTGCTCGAATTCTAATAGTTATGAATCTCGATGCTCCTTTTGTTGAGACCATTCAGCTTCGGGACATTGCACAGCCGGTAAAGATCACCTATCCATGGTTGCCTCCAAAATGCTCGCTATGTTCTACATGGGTTCACAAGAATTCTAACTGCAAAAAACGGTCCACAGACAAAACGAATGGCTCATTGGATACAACCACACAGCCACCTCCGTCAGCTCAAGCTACAATATTTGTAGTGATGTTACAACATCACCCATGTAGACCTTCGCTCTTGCAATATTTGTTCCCTCTTATCTTTATATGTTTGTGATAAACTTATAAGCATATTGCTCTATAAACATTGATTGGTCTACAATCTCATGGAATTTTGTGATTAATAAAAAAATGAATTACATTCAAGTGGACCTTCACTTAGGATATTTACACAAAGGTGTACTTCTTGCTTTTGGTGTACTTTTACTCTCAACAAATACCATTTTGCCTTTAAAAGGAAGGGAGAGAAAAAAGGAATGGTACTAATGTGATATTTTTATTTTTTATCATCAATATTTGAAATTAATTAGTTAATAATATATATATATATATAGTTTTAAAATAAAAATTATACCAAAATTTATATTTATTTTCACTCTATAAACAGAAACTTTTTTTGACACAAAACAAAACGCAAGTTTCATGACGTCTTTGTACAAGACGCTTTGTGTATATGACGCTTTGTGTACACGACGTTGTGTGTACACGACGCTTTTTGTACGTAATGCTAATTATTCGGAGTACACAATGATGATGCAGCCTATGTACAACTTTGTGTATCATGCAACATGTATATAGCGTCATATACACAAATGTGTACATGATGCTTGTGTACATCATGCTAATAATTAGATGTAAACAATAATAATGCAGTTGTACACAATGATATTGCTAATTATTCGGAGTACACAACGATGATGCAGCCTATGTACAACTTTGTGTATTATGCAACATGTATATAGTGTCATATACACAATGATGTGTACACGATGCTTGTGTACATCATGCTAATAATTAGATGTACACAATAATAATGCAGTTGTACACAATGATAATGTAGTCGTACACAATGATAACGCAATATATGTACAATGTCATGTACAATGCAGTCTATGTAGAATGTCGTGTACACGATGCTAATTTTAATAATAAAATAAATTTATATGTATTCTTAATAATTGTGATAATTTTGATATTTTTAGTAATGAAAAATATTGTAGTTAGAAAACTGAATTTTTATTATAATTGTTTAGCATGAAAACTTAATTTATAGCAAAAACATCAAATAAATATTATTAAAAAACTCAAAAATTACCATTCAAGATTTTATAAAAACTAGAATCTAAAACCGAAAACAAAACCAAAAACCAAAATCCAAAAACTAGCAAACATTTATGACCTTTAATCATTTTACCAAAATACTTTAAAAAATAAATTATGGTTACATGAAAATGTGCTAAACAATAGAATCACTAGAAAACTTTTTTATTAATAACAATAACAACCTTCAAAATACTTCAAAAGGTTTACATCTACAACTATGATAATATTAAGTTATGTCCACCTGGTAAGGACTGAGACAACTTGAAGTGGAACTTTTTTAGAACAGACAAGTCCATATGATTCTTCAAGATCAACATCTTCTACTTTTATTCCTTCTGGAAGCTTCCAATCGAACCGGTAGAGAAGATTGATAAGAGTTAAGTGAACCAAAGCCATACCCATTCTCATACCAGGGCATATTCTTCTTCCACTACCAAATGGCAGAAACTCAAAGTCTAGACCTTTGTAATCAATTTTTTTATCCATAAATCTTTCAGGGATGAAAGCTTCTGGATCTTTCCAAATTTCAGGATTTCTATGAATAGCCCAAATATTGACATGGATCCATGTTTTTTTGGGTATGTCATAACCAGAAATTTTTATATCTTTTGAAGTTTCTCTTGGAACCAAAAGTGGTCCAATTGGATTTATCCTTAATGCTTCTTTAATTACCATCTTCAAATACTCAAGTTTCTCTGTATCATCTTCTGTGATGTTATCTTTGTTTCTAATCACTTCTCTTACTTCAGCTTGAACTTTTTTCATGACTCTTGGATTTCTAATCAAATGTGTCATAACCCATGTCACTGTTTGAGCAGAAGTGTCTATTCCACCAAGAAGAACATTCTGTAAGAAAAACATGAATCAAGAAAAATAAAGAATAAATTAAGTAATAGAAAAATTCCACAAAATAGCACAAAAACAAGTATATGTTGCAAAACTAGCATCTCTTTTTTCCCAAAAAAGCGCACTAAAATTTATTTATTTTTACCAAAAATAGCACTAGAATTTAAAGATTGAGAAGATATTAATATATATATATATATGGATTTAATTCATTAATTAAATTTTGAGATTTAGTTTTAAAGAGACTAGAATTTAGGGATTAAAATAGAGTTTTCAAACCTATTTTAGAGTAGTACTATTTTAATTATATAAATATTTTTATGTTTATTAAAATTTTTGGAACTAAAACTCAAAAAGTGATGTTTTCAGAATTGAAAAAATATAATATTAAGGATTTTTTAGTTACTTAATACATATACATATATATATATATATATATATATAAACCAGAACGCGTTTAATGTGGATGTGACATATAATCAAAATTATAATTTATGAGATTGTGACATATGTCATTGTTAATTAAGAGTATGACATTTTTCAACGTAATATTTTAAATTAATGATAACTTTCTTTTTGTTAGTTTATTACCCTTTTTAAAATAATATAATAAACTACATAAAAATAAAAGAAAAGATTGATTTTATAAATTAACATAAATTATGAGATTAAAAATAAAAATATATATAACATATAAAAGATTAATAGTATAAATTTGAAGAGCAAAAAATATATGTATATTTTTATATTTTCTTAAACCTAAAAGTCGCAACATATGTTGATATTAGTTTTAACGATTTTGTAAAAAAAAATAGAGATCAAAATAACTAATAATAACTCAACTTTAATTTTAGCGTTGATGAAAATATATTATAACACGGGTTATCATATTTAAATCTAAATAATTTATTTATACCCGCATATCAAGCGAGACCTAATCTAGTATATAATAAAGACTAGTTCGGACCTTAAAACATCCTAATTAACAAAAGTTATATTTAATATATATATAAGAATTAAGAAGTTTATAATTACTTACTAGAAGAATTCCTTTTGTGTGATTTCTTGTAAGTTGAAACTCTCCCAGTTTAACCTCTCCTCTTTCCATTTTGAGAAGCAATTCAATGATATTATCATTAATACTTTCGTCTTCTATGTGATGTTTTATAGCTTGATCAAAAAATGTATCCATAACCTTAAAAACCTTTTCACATTTACTATGTAATCCAGAGAGTCTATCGATGATTTTTCCAAAAACCGGATAGTAATCTGCTGCTGCGAAAGTCCCTAAAACCTCCATGACTTCTTTAATGACTTCTTCATATGTATCCTCAAGATTACTTCCTTTAAGACTCATCCCAAAACCAATTCTACAAATAACATTTCCTGACAATTTTAGTAACTGGTCATTAAAGTTAACTTGGTTCTCCAATGAAGCTGATTCTTTGATGAAATCAATGAAGGATGCAACTTCTTCTTCTCTTATATGTTTGAAAGATTGTACTCTTTTCGCGGTGTAGAGTTCAAGAACTGTCATCTTTCTAACTTCTCTCCAATATTTGCTATAAGGAGAAAAACCAAGATCTTTTAAACCATAAGTCATTCTTGCAGCATAAGTCATGTAAGGTCTTGAACAACAATCAATGTCGAATGTTTTCAAGACTTCTTTCACTGTCTCTGGAGATGATGCCACAACAGTGGACACATTACCAAACTTGAGAGACATTAAAGATCCATATTTTTCAGATAATTTGGACATTGAACGATGAGGCTTTGATCCTAATTGATGCAAGTTGCCAATTATTGGAAGACTTGGTGGTCCAGGAGGTAGATTTTTCTTTGTATTTCTTGTTTTATTAGCAATGAGAATCGATGCAAAGAACACTATTGTAGCAATGATATACCATAAACTCATTTTGCTCCCTACAAAATATATAATGTATAGTTAAAATGCAAAAATAAATACAAATAGTATTTCAAGATGAAGAATGATTGAATATAGACAAGGACGGACTCAAAAATAATTTTTATTTGGTGCACAATTTATTTTTTATATTCATTTTAAAATTTATAAATAAATTAAAATTCAATATGAATTGGTTGAAGAATATCGAGTTTCAAATTTAATAAAAGAACTGTCATTTTTCAAAATTACATATATAAACTCATCAAAAAAAATTACATATATATTAAATAAATAAAAAATTTCTAGGAGACATGTGTGCTCTCTTTGGATCCGACCTTGAATATAGATGATTAGCTAAAACAACATGTTAAGTGGATGAAAAATATAGAATCACGTATAGTTTTAATTTGTTTTTACCATAGAAGACTTCAAATAAATATAAGAAATCCATAACTCTCTTATTTTTGTAACTATGAATATGTGTTTTTTACTTGCTCTATATTATGGGAAATGTTTTTTTCTTTTTTTTGGTTAAAGTATTATGGGAAATGTTCTACAGAATAATAGAAACATAGTATAGATAGAGAAATGGACTTCGATAAAACTACCTTCAAGCCTTAAACTTTGAGTCAAATATTTGAGAAAGAAGGCTTTAAAGAAAGACATGAGAGAGGGAGAGAGAGGTTTTTTTAAATTATTTTACTTTGTGGAGTGATTGTTTGACACAAGTAGTGAAATTTATAAGAGGAGGATGTTGAAATGAGTTTCCAATAATTGAATACAAAATAACGGTGAGTTAAAGTTTGAGGAGTAAATGAGGTGATAGTTATTGAGTTGAATATTTTCAACTCGTTGAAACGAGATCTGGAGTTCTTATCTCGGCCACGTGGTCGTTATGGAAGAGAAAGAGTTAAAGATAAGGGGGTTTCTGATTGGTTTAGAATATTTTTTAGATTTTTTTATTCTATACATTTAAAATAAATTATATGATAAAATAAGTTTTTTTAAAAAAATACAAATTATATCAAAATTCGTAAAAAAAATTCTCAATAAATAGAAATTTTTTCATTTAATTTGGACACAAAAAACCACAGATTTCTCTAATGATTTTCATTGGAGATTTATTTACATTTCAGATTTATTTACATTGCAGATTTTTTTTACATTGCATATTTATTTTCATTGCAGATTTATTTACATTGCAGATTTTTATTTATATTACATATTTATTTTGATTGCATATTTATTTACAAAAATATTTTTAAAAATATAAAAGCAAAAAAGTTAATTTTTAACTATAATTTATTTAATTTAAGTTCAGTGCTAATTGTTACTAAATATAATTACAAAAATATGAAACATAAAAATAATATATAAAATAAAATGGTGAGGTAAAGTGTTGAATTTATTAAACAAACCATTATAATGAGTAAGTCTTGAATGAGTGTTGAATAATAAGGTGGAAGAAAGAGAAAGTGAGATGGAGTGAAAAAGAAAGTGTTGAATGTTGAAACTATTGTGGATAGTCTAAGTGTATATACGACGTAGTCTAATCGTATATGCATCCAAAATAATACTTCCTCCGTTTATTAAAGACTGTATTTTTAGCTTTTTCACACAAATTAAGAAATTTATGTTTTCCAAAAAAATAACATTAAGTATTCTAAATCAACCAATAGAAAAAAATACTGTAATTATTCTATTGGTCATATAAGTCAAACTCATTAAATTTTTGCATTGAAAACCTAAAACGATATTTTTAAAAAACAAAAATAATAACTAAAACGTCACTATTTAGAAAACGGAGGGAGTATTTAATTATTACAAGCATTCAATTTGTTTTTTGTTTTGGTAATATGCAATTTAGATTTGAAATTTTCTTAAATATAGGAGAGTTTTTCCTAATCTTGATCAGTCTTACTATTTAAATTCAAATCATTGGTTGAAGAATATCGTGTTTGAATAGGATTCTTTCATGAAAAATTTATTCTCCAATGAAAGATTTTATAGATAATCCACAAACAAATAATGCTAAAATTATCAAGTGAAAGTGTGATAGGTGTTCATTTGATGAATATTTGTTTTGTACTTTTCCAAGTGACAGTGTTTGACAATTACAACAAATATCTAAAAGTGACTAGTTGTTGAAAATATCACAAATGTAGTGAAACAAACAATCAAACGTACATGATTTTATTGTTGAAATATACAAATTCGGTGAAACAAACAATAAACGTACATGATTTTGTTGTTGGCCACTCATAAACAAACATGACCTACATATCAAAATTCTCAAATATAATTTTGATAAATCCGAGCCAAATTAGATTCATTAGATCATCTCCGAAAGAGTATTTTAAGTTGGAGGTTTTACAAAATGCCAATTAGAAGTTTGAAAGAAACTTCAAATTTCCTTTAACAAAAAAAAGAAAGAAACCTCAAATTTTACATTAAATGTTTTTTTTTGGTGTCCAACAGGGGAAAGACCCCTATTTTATTAAAGAATAAAGAATTACATCAAAACGTTTCGTAAAACCGAAAAGCCTGCAAGATCCTCATTAAAAATCGAATCAACAGGCTCCGGTATCAAATCAAAACTATGAAAACCTAAAGGTAAGGAAAAACTATGAGATGCTAAACCATCAGCTACTCTATTCGCCTCCCGAAAAACGTGAACAAACTTGACTATCCAGTCTCTAGTAAGAAAGCTTTGGCACAAGCGCACCAGGAAAGACAGGGGATGAGAATTACTCACACCTGTGTTTAGAAGACCAACAACACACTCCGAATCAATCTGACAAATTACCTGTCTATAGCCTTTACCCCAAGCTAGCCATAAACCGTAATAGACACCCCACAGCTCTGCTAACGTCACTGAACAAGCACCAATATTTAGGGAAAATCCCCTGCACCATGAGCCGAGATGATCCTGGATAAGACCTCCTGCACCTGCCCATCGCTGTTGACCTCTTACCGCCCCATCCGTATTGATAGCGACCCATCCCACATCTGGTCTAGTCCACATAATCGCCCTTTCTGTTCTTTGAACTCTCAGTGAATTGTATGAAGCGATAGATTGACTTTTTAAGGTCTCTTCCGCCAGGTTTCTAAGAAAAGAAACTCTGTCTCGACACTTTCCTTTTTTCCCAAAAATATAACCACATCTCCATTTCCATGCCCACCAAAGACTAACCGAAAAGAGGGAAGACCACGGATTCTGTTTCAGGTTAGTATACAACCATTCATATATAGATTGTGTAAAGAACAAGGCTTGCTGTTGTCGCGGAACGAGCTTTAACCAGATGCCACGCATAGCAGGGCAATCTCAGAGAACATGTAATACTGATTCTTCCGCGCCTTTACACAACTCACATATACCAGTTGAGCATAGCTTCCTCCTTCTACGCTCTTGATTGGTTAAGATAACTCGATGCATAACTTGCCACAGGAAAACTTTAACTCTTTCCTGCGATATCACGCGCCATACAAGTTTAAATAACTCCCCAAAGCCAACAGTTGGAGTCTCTTGGTGAGTGAGCAGTTGATACGCTGTCTTTACCGTGAAAGAACCATCATGCGTAAGCGACCAAGATATCGTGTCTCTTGAGCCATAAAAATCTTCCAAAACAAAGGCATTAAACTTCCGCATTATATCTTCAGGGAGTAGGGCGTTTAAAACGTTTCGATTCCATCCTACTCCTCGTAACCAAAACGATCTCAGAGTTTGGTTTTCCATTAATGCCAAAATTACTCCAATCGCCAGCTCGGATAATGGGGTTTTCAGTAACCATCTGTCAGACCACAGTCGGATTACTGTGCCGTCTCCGGGAACCCAACCAATACCCTGTAAGACAGCTGCGTGAAACCCTGCTAAAACGGTCTTCCATAGAGCCGAAGAAACTCTTTTCAAACGTAGCCAGCTTCTATCTTGGAGGCTTGTGATCCCATATTTTCTCTTTAGAACATTAATCCACAGGTTGTTATCCCCTTGTAGAATCCGCCAGCCAATCTTGCTTAGTAAAGCAAGATTCATTTCTTTCATAGATCGTATACAAAGACCTCCCTTTTCTTTCGGTTGACAGATTTGATCCCATGATATTAGATGCATCTTTCGCTTCTCCAAAGAACTACCCCAAATGAAATTTCTGATAATCTTCTCCAACCCATTCAAGATACTCGCCGGCAAAAGAATGGCACTCATACTATAGGTTGGTAATGCTAAGATATGATCGTGATAAAGTAATTCTCCCTGCCATGCTTAAAGTCTTACTCCGCCAACCAGATAACAGTGATGAAGCACATTCCAAAATATCCCCAAAGGTATCTTTGTTAATCATTTTATGTAGAATTGGAAGCCCCAAATATTTACCCAAATCATGAGTAATTGCGATACCACTTGCACTACTAATTGAAGATGCTAAATCTCTGCTAATATTTGCCGAAAAGAAAATCTTGGACTTCTCCAAGCTTACCTTTTGACCAGAAGCAGCACAAAAGGTGGATAGTACTTTTCGAATGATCTTTATTTGTGTCAAAGAGGCTTCAGCAAACAGAATAAGGTCATCTGCAAAACATAAGTGAGATAGAGTTGGGCCTCCTCTAGAAAGTCGAATAGGCTTCCAATTACCATGAGCCACCTCTAGGTCAATAAGATGGCATAATCGTTCCATACAAAGAACAAACAAAAAAGGTGACAAGGGATCACCTTGCCTTAAACCTCTGGAGGGGATAAATTATGTCGTCTTCTCCCCATTCCATAGAACACACATCTTTGGGTTCATGACACAACTCATAATCCAGTGAATCCACTTTTCTGAAAAACCCGCAGCGTGTAAAGTATCTGATAAAAAATCCCAGCGAATTCTATCATAAGCTTTCTCAAGATCCAATTTCAGGAGCATCCAACCCTTACATCCTTTTTTACGTCGTATAGAATGTACTGCTTCCTGAACTACCACGATATTATCCAAACCAAGTCTTCCCGGTACAAAGCTTGACTGGGCTGGTCTAATGAGCTTAGAGATAACATTCTTAAGCCGGATAACCAGCATCTTCATGATTGTCTTAAATAAGACGTTACATAGACTTATTGGTCTAAATTGAGAGACTCTTTCTGGTGTTGCCACTTTCCCAATTAGTACCAATAACACATCATTCAGTCCTGGAGGTAGTATGCCACTTCAAAAGAAGTCCAAGACCAGTTTTGTCACCGATTCACCGACAATTTCCCAATTCTTTTGATAAAAAAATTGGTTGGTAACCATCTGGTCCGGGAGCCTTGAAACCACCCATGCTCCTCATCGCCTCTAACACATTCTCGGCAGTAAAATTCCTGTCCAAACATTGTTTATCATGTTCATTCAAACCAGCAAAACCGTTAGGTAGACTCACCTCATTGTTAACCGATAATTCGTCCACCCCATATAACTTCTTGTAATACTCTGTGATATGCTCCTCTAGTGCATGAGGTTCCGTAATCCATTGCCCATCTTCTGATATGGTTTCTTCGCCTTCGGATAATTGTCGACATATGGAAAAATTTAGAATTGCGGTCACCCATAGCCAGCCAAGTTTCACGTGATTTTTGAAACCATTTTAACTCCTCCATCTCCAATAAACTGTTCAACTCTAGGCTTAGCCGCTGCTCTTCCTCTATTAGATCATCCGAAAATCTCACTTCTAACTGACTATATACCACTTGTAGGTTCAATAGCAGCTTCTCCTTTTTAACATGTATGTTCCCAAAGACTTCTTTATTCCATTTCTTTAATTTTTCGCTCAGAGTCTTTAGAGCCATTTGAGTAGGAACCGTATTACTCCAAGATGATTGCAAGACATCTTTAAACCCTTCATGAGTTTGCCACATAGCCTCAAAACAAAACGGTCGACGAGAAGGGTCCATTTTCCGCTTCGGGCATAACTGTAAATGTAAAGGAGAATGGTCAGATGATAAGAAAGGCAAATGAGAGACAGTTGCTTCAGGCCATTTCACCCGTGAACTCATACAACCAAAAATCCGATCTAGTCTTTTAGCGATGAAGTGTTCACTTGTTCTCCCCCTTTTCCAAGTAAACATTCCACCCTTATAGCCCAAATCCACTAATGACAAGTCATTAAACCACCTGTTAAATTCAAGAGAGTCCGGGGATAAACCTCCATTCCCACCAATTCTCTCTTCAACATTAGCAATTGTGTTGAAATCTCCCCCAATTAATATCGGTTCCAAGATATCTGACAATTGTGCTTCCAACTCCCTCCACAAACCACTGCGACGATTAACAGAGGGTGCAGCATAAACTGCCAATAACCGACACACTTCTTCACTTTTAACAATTCGTGCATGGATGAATTGGGAAGACGAGGCTATTATTTCTACCTCTCCAATAGAAGACTTCCACAGTAACCATAATCCACCCCTTTGCCCCTCTGCATCAACTCGGAAATTATGGTCAAAACCCAAATTACGAAAAATGTCTGCTGCACGATTACCACCCGCATGCGTCTCAAAAACTGCTAAGATATCCACTTCGAACTTCTTCAACACATATCGTATTGATCTACGANTTTTTTTCCCCCCCCCCCCCCCCCCGCGGCAATTCCACAAAATGCAATTAAACATCAGAATATTCATGAGAAACAGAATAACCGGGGCGTCCCATTACGCTTCTATCACATGGTCGGCTGAAATAACCGAACCTATACTTCCTTCAACTTTATTAGTCGAATTTTCTGTCTGGGGAATAAGATTAACCTCTCTTTCTTTCAATGGAATTCGAACTCCAGATGTTCCTTCTTTCACTATAGAAGTCTGAGAGATAGGCCCCTTGTTCTCCTCCAATTCTATTCGTTGACGCTTTCCCACTTGAGGTCCTTCTCGGTCTCCTTTAACTGGACCAAAAACTAATCCACGCACAGGCCTTACCGATTTTTTAAATTTCTGTCTCGTTCTTTTGTTAAGTCCATCTCTGCCATCATTCAAAATATTTACCATAGATCCTTTTTTCTTCTCCCCCTCAGAAGATAAAGCAGTAGTTCTATTCATTTTCTGACTCTGGAAAATCTTATTCCCATAAACTTCTATATTCGAAACTGCATCTGTATTATTAGCTGTAATTATCTCCCCACTCCTTTTTACTTCTCCTCCATTAACCGTACCACTAGAATATTGCACTAACCCCTTCGTAGCATTATTCTCAGTAGCCTCGCACATCACATTATCTTCAGTGTTATGTGTTGAGACACTAGGTTCATTGTGGAAACCCGTATTTTGACGAGAAATTTTTTTTTCGTTTTTGTATATATATTTCG
>OVBE01002214.1:0-31699 GCA_900406425.1 Iberis pinnata | reverse complement strand
ATTACTAGCGATTTTGTAAAAGAGATGTATTTTCATTTGGGAAATGAGGGTATACATTGGCTTAATATGTGNCCTTATATATATGAATTATTTTGTCACTCTTTGCTCATATTGTTGTCATCTCAAAACACCTTGTTTTATAGTAAGAACCAGAACAAGTCCACTAAAAGTCTTGAGTTGAATCACTCTTTGACAGTAATATATTTTGTAAAAGTAAACTAGTCCACACAGATCAGCATGGACCGACGATTTGAAGTGGGTGAAAGGGCAATGTGAGATTTTATATTTAAAATAAGGAGTCGGTAGGATTAGGACAAGAGAAGTCAAAAGATGTGTCATTTTCAAAACTCTCTCACTGACTTTTTCTTAAGAACAAATCACAATAGAGCTTGATAAATTTCATCAAGACTTAATCTAAACCACAAAACAAGATGATTAGAGGTCTGAGTACGAGAAAAGATCGAGGCGGATACAAGAAGCTCGATGAAGACAAAGAAGAAGCAGACGTTGGACTTCTAGAACCAAAACTACAGAGTGTTCCAGCGAGTCATAATAGCAAATCACCTGAGGTGAAAACAGGTGGTTCGGTTCATCCTCTTTTCAGTTTCTTCAATGCGGGTTTGAAGAGGAAGCAGAAGACGAAGAAGAAGAACGCAACCACGGCTAAACCAGAGTTCGCTCGGTATTTGGAGTACGTCAAAGAAGGAGGCGTATGGGAATCCACTTCAGATGGTCCTGTTATATACTACAGATAGATTTATGGATTTGGAATTTTCAGTTTGTGTATATATTTTGGTTTGTGAAAAACTTCGATTTAGATTTGAATAAGAAGATGAATAAGTCATGGTTTTTGAATTTTTGTTTGCTTTTCCTTGTGGTAGATCAATCAATGTATTTTACTTCTAGGAAAATAAAATAACTACTAACTATTATTGTCATTAGCAATAGGGGTAAAATTACTAGCGATTTTGTAAAAGAGATGTATTTTCATTTGGGAAATGAGGGTATACATTGGCTTAATATGTGATTTGAGTGCTTTTTGATAACCAACAATAATTATTACCGATTCTAACCCTCCAACATTAAAATATAAAAAGTAATCTTTTTAAAATAAAATAAAAAAAATTTACCTTTTTAATTAAATAAGAAATCATGCGCCAACAAATTTAGGAAAGTCATATTTGTCTAATTATTACAATATACATTTTTATTAGCCAATAAGGAAATAATATTAGGTAAGAGATGTTAAATAATCTACGTGCGTTCATATGAACACAAACGAATTCATATAAACAGATATATATTCATATAAATGTATATACAGATAATTGTTCACATGAAATTGACTTGTTCATGTGGTTATATTTTGTTTATGTTTGAGTTTTTGGCAAGAATAGTAGACTTAAATATTAGTACGAAAACAAATTTGATTGGAATTTAATACCTCGTGAATCAATTTATGTATGTTCACATGAACACAAATATATTCATATGAATATAAATCAATTTACGTGTGTTCACATAAATACATCCGTGTTCATATGAATATGAATCTTAGTTATTGGTCATATGAATATGTGTTCTAACCCTGCAACATTAATATATAAAAATATTTTTTTAATTAAATAAAAAAATAAAAAAGAATAAAATTTACCTTTTTAATTAAATAGGAAATCATGCGCCAACAAATTTAGGAAAGTCATATTTGTCTCATTATTACAATATACATTATATATAAATTGTGTTGAAATAAATAAGGAGGATACGATTGTAATTGTATTAGGCAAAATACCTTAATCACAAATGGATTTCAAACACACCTCCTTCTCAAATTAGGCAACTAAATAGTGACTAATTTGACAATTAATTCTAAAATTATTATCAGGATTTAAGATTCGATTCCAGTTCCGCTCCAAAAATTAGGATATCCGGATTCGTTTGAAAATTAATATTTTTTAGGTCTAGATTTCTGGACTTATATATATCATATATATATATATATATTAAATATAGAGGAATTCTTTGAAATATCATCAAAAGAAGTACAAATTCCAAAAACACTACATACTCCCAAAAATTCCAAAAATACCACACACTCCCAAATGTTCCAAAAATATCACAAACCTTAAAACAGTGAATTTAAAAAGATTTAAAATTTAAAATTTTGGGTTTAGGTTAACTAAATAGAGTTCAAGGCTAAGTAACATGGAAGAGGAAGCGTTTGGAATCGCGGAAGTGGATTTTTAAAAAAAATGGAAAATGGGTAGTTGAGTACGTGTTGGAAGCACGGATATATATATATATAACATATAAATATTTAGGAAAAAACTTTAAAAATACATCAACTCTCTAACTTTTGTTTGTTTAATGCACGAATTTGTTTCCTTACCATATTAATACACAAATTTTTATTTTTGCCAAATTAATTCACAAAAAATTCAAAATCAAAAGTTTATCTTGATTCCGTTAATTGTCTTAACAGCTCCTTTAGTTTATTAGACACGTGAAATAATAAATTTTCATTATCCCTATTTTGCCCTCGTGTTTTACCCAAATTTTGAACCTAATTTAGCTTAATTATTCAGAGATTAAGAAAATCATAATTGAGTCAACTTTGTCACAAATCCCCAAAATCAGTTTAAAACCTCTATCAAAATTCTGCAATGCGAAAACGGTAGCGAATATGACAATAAAAATTTTCGAAACAGTCTCGCCGAAACCGGAACCGTTGTTCGCTTCTCTTGCCCTCACACATCTCAACAAAATGGAAAGGCGGAAAGAATGATCCGGACTTTAACTAATTCCATTCGTTGTTTGCTTCTACAAGCCTATCTTCCACCATCTTATTGGGTAGAGGCATTGAACGTTGCTGTCCACTTACGTAACATTACTCCTTCTTCTGCAATTCAAAATCAGATTCCGTTCACACGTCTTTTCAATAAACAGCCCTCTTATTCTCTTTTACGAGTCTTCGGTTGTCTTTGTTTCCCGAATCTAAATTACTCAAACTAGCTCCAAGATCCACACCTTGCTTATTCCTTGGATACCCAACTCTTCACAAGGGATACAGGTGTTTGGACTTGAAGACTAATAAAATCATCATATCACGTCATGTCTACTTTGATGAAACAAAATTTCCAAAAGCCACCATTAAGCCTGCCATTCTTACCTCATCCAACGAACCTGTAACCAATGATAACTCACCCATTATGACAAGAGTTCTTCAGCAGCCAATAAATCACCAAACCATTCCAATTCAACCAAACACCACCTCATCTCAAACCGATACTCAACCAATTGCACATCCAATGATCACACGTGCAAGAGCTGGTATTAGAAAACCAAGACAGTATCTCACTCTTAATTCCAATGTTTTCTCTCCAATACCAACCAGCCACTTAAAAGCTTTCTTGGATCCTAATTGGCACAAAGCAATGACTGACGAAATTGATGCTATGATAAATACGAAGAGCTGGGAATTAGTACCTCGGCCACCTAACACAAATGTTGTCAGATCAATGTGGCTATTTCGCCACAAATATGATGCAAACGGACAGATAACACGACATAAAGCGCGCCTCATAGCAAACGGAAAATCGCAAGAATACGGTATTGATTTACAGAGACTTTCAGCCCCGTTGTAAAGCTAGCTACAATTCGAACAGTCTTGAGTATAGCTGTCTCTAATTCTTGGCCGATACACCAGTTGGACATCAAGAATGCTTTCTTGCACGGTAATCTTGATGAAAGTGTATACATGTTCCAACCCCCCTGTTTCGTGGATCAAACAAAACCGAGATATGTTTGCAAATTACGGAAAGCGGTTTATGGACTGAAACAAGCTCCTCGCGCCTGGAATTTTCGAATTGCTTCACATCTTTCTAACATCGGTTTTGTTGCAAGCAAAGCCGATTCTTCTTTGTTTATTTTCAGGAAATCAATGGGTACGGCGTATATTCTCTTATATGTTGACGATTTCTTGATTACAGCATCAACAACAAAACTCCTCAACGACATAATATTGTCTCTGAAGAAAGAGTTTCCTATCACAGACTTGGGCCAGGCCCAACACTTTCTTGGGATAAAAGCATCATACACAGAAAAAGGCCTATTTTTAAGTCAACATCAATATGCTAAGGAAATAATTATTAAAGCCTACATGTCTAATTGCAAGCTTGTGTCGACACCTTCAGAAGCTAAATCAAAATTATCAGCAACAATAGGAGCTCCGGTGGCTGATCCAACGGCTTACCGATCACTAGCAGGCGCACTTCAGTACCTGACTTTCACACGCCCAGACATCGCTTACGCCGTCCATCAGGTGTGTCTCTTTATGCACGATCCACGCGAACCTCACCTACAAGCGTTAAAGAGAATTGTCAGGTATATACAAGGCACTTTAACTCATGGACTAAACATGACTAAAGGCTCCATCACCACACTCACGGCATACACAGACGCGGATTGGGCAGGATGCCCGGACACTCGTCGTTCAACCTCCGGGTACTGTGTATTTCTTGGGCCGAATTTAGTTTCCTGGTCCGCCAAAAGAAAACAAACAGTTTCAAGGTCTAGCTCTGAAGCCGAATATAAAGGAGTAGCGAATGCAGTGGCCGAACTAACGTGGTTACGCAACCTGTTGCTAGAGCTACAACAACCACTTACTAAGGCATCGGTGGTGTATTGTGATAATGTAAGTGTTGTGTATTTGGCTAACAATCCCGTTCAACACCAACGCACAAAACATATCGAATTGGACATACATTTTGTGCGCGAAAAAGTTACAATTGGCCAGGTTAGAGTCTTCCACATTCCTTGTTCTTAACCGCCCATCCATCGGACGCTTCAACTGCGGGAGGGTGATAGAATATACTCATATATATTATGTTACAAGTTGTAGATAATACTGATATTTTCCAGATTTTGTGTAACTGTCTTGGCTATATATTAAACAATGAAATGGATCAAACCCTCAAGGGATTTTATCAAAGATTATATCTTCTTCCTACAACGACAGAAGCAACAACAATGGCGATTTTCCGATCATCGAAGCCTAATCTCCCAAATGCATCTCTCTCAGCTTCTTCTCCTTAAGTTTGTTCTGTTATCAACGAACCAATTTCATCATCTCTTGCTCTTTTTCTTATAATATATGATTCCTCAATCTCTCTATCTACCATTCTCTCTTACCTCTCTCATACCCACAAACATTAATCCCTTCTCCTTGTTCTTCCACTTTGTTTCTCCTCCTCCACAAATCCAACGATGAAGCATCTCTACATGTCTTCTTTATCGTCGCTGGACCATGGTCTCGTCTTCTTCTCAGATATATAGTTTACGTGAAGGGAAAACAAAGGCTTTACAAGAGCTAAAGAGATTCATCATTGTAGAAAGATAAATCAAACAGATTCTGATTTTTATGAAAAGGAAAATGATTTTGATGAATAGTTGGAATTAGGGTTTTTAGAAAACCCCCAAATTCATTTGGGTAAAGAAGACAAAATTGTAAAAATAATAATTTAGGTAAATAATTTGAGTAAAATACAATAAAGGTAAAATGGTAATAATGAAAATTTAGTAACCCACATGTCTAATAAATTAACAAAGTTATTAAGACAATTAACGGAATCAAGACAAACTTTCGATTTTGAATTCTTTGTAAATTAATTTGGCAACGGTTAAAAGTCTATGTATTAATATGACAACGAAACAAGTTCGTGTATTAAATAAGCAAAAGTTAAAGAGTTGGTGTATTTTTAAGGTTTTTTTCCTAAATATTTTAAGAATGAAATTTTAATAAGGAAACAGAAATCTAATACATGAGTAACTTTTTGAAAATGCAAAGCTAAAATGTTAAAAAAAGTATATATATAACAAAAAGAGTAATTCTTTGAAATACCATCAAAAGAAATTTAAATTCCAAAAATATCACACACTTCCAAAAGTTCCAATAATACCACACACACTCCTAAATGTTCTAAAAATATCACAAACATAAAAAGTGAATTTTAAGGGTTTTAAATTAAAAAATTTGGGTTTGAGTTCACTAAATAGAGTTTAGAGTTTAGTTTTGAGGGGGGAGGGTGGAGTTTGGTTTTGGAGTTTTAAGATTTAAAATATAAATTTTAAAACTATTTCAAATTTGTGGTATTTTTGGAATAAAAACATGTTTGTGGTAATTTTGGAATTTTTGTCAGTGTGTGGTATTTTTGGAATATACCTAATTTTTGTGATATTTTTGAGAAACTCCCTTGCAAAAATATATAGATATTGTATTCACCAATTTTATTTTATTTGTGTAAGAATAAATAAAATTATCTAGAATAAAAAAAAGTAAAATAATGCAAAATATATCAACCAAATCATAATCAAATTATAATTATTTTGATTATAGTCTTTCAAATCATTAATGGAAAGATAGAAAACCATTAATCTCATTACTTATTACTTATTTATTTCAATTTGATTTTTGAATATGATAAAACTATATTTTGAAATAAATAAAGATTCCTAATTATTTATTTATTGTGATTCTAATATAGAATCACAATAGTTATAGTGCTTCAAGTTTTGGAATCGACGCTTCCAAAACGTTTTTAAATTGGTTATTTTTGAAATCGCGCTTCCAGAAGCTTCCGATTCCAATTAGGATTCTGAAGCGAGAAACGGTCCTCCGACGAAGTTTCCGTGCTACCTAGGTTCAATGTTTAGTTTTGAAGGAACTAGGATTTTGTTTTGGGGTTTTAGAATTGAAATAAAAACATTTTTTGGTATTTTTAAAATTTTTGGAAGTGTGTGGTATTTTTGGAATATAGCTAACTTTTTGTGGTATTTTTGAGAATCTCCTTAAATATATATATATATATATATATATATATGTATAATATTTTATATATATTTAAAATATATTATGTTATTTTACTAAAAACAATTAATTATTTTAATTTGTAATATTTTTAAAAATATATAATTTTATTTCCTTAAAAAATGAATTTTAATATAATTTATTATGAGTTTTATATTTTTAAACATTTTTAAAAAAAATTTCAGTTTTTTCTTATATGTTTGCTTCGTATAAAGATCCGAATCTGGATAGTTTTTTTTTACAAAATATTCAGATCCGTCTCACTCCTAATTCACTCCTAATTATGGATGTTATTTGATTAGTGATTTGAAATCAATTTCATTAGATTTATACTCTTTTTTTTGTCACCAAATATTTCATTACTGAAACGATTACATAAAGATAAATTTTTCTAAACATATTCAGAATAACAAAACAGAAAAATAGAACAACAAATGTTCAAATAGCACTACACTTAAATAGATTCATAAGTCATAACAGACTTGACATAGAGATAGTGAACAGCCAAAGAAATCAAAGATGTCCAAGTTCAACGATGAAATTGGTCTTGATTCAATGTCGTCAACTATAGCGGAGCACTTCGAAAACTGAAGCGGCTTTAGTAAAATTCCTCGGCATAGCCGGATGAGAATTTTTTTGAGAGGGAAAAATTTATGAAATCCCTAACCACACGTTGCTTATTTCCCCAAAAGAAAATCCATGAAGATAAAGTTGACACTATCATAGATCTTTGGGCCTACACGGTCGGATTAGCGAGGAATCGTTTCCAACAAGGTGAATAATGTTTGAATACACTCGTGAAGGGCCTACACACCGAGATTGGGTTCCCGTTCTTGACGGAAAAAAGGAAGATACTTGTAGCAGACGACCAAGAAAACAATTTTGAAATCCCTAAACACAACAAGCTTATATATCTTAAACCTTGTTTGATGAGGGAGGATGTTTGGCTGAACTAAAGCATATGAGGCGCTCAAATCCTTGCAGAGAGTAAATTAAGAACTCTAGTAGAGAAAAACAAATCAACACCAATTAGTACCCAACAATTCCTAGCTACTCCGGCAATACCGTACCGGCTCTAAGGCAAAAGAAGAGTAGCTGATGAATGAGTCTCACCGGATAAACATGAAGCATAAGCTTATTCCCCTGGTCGAGAGAAGGGTTTGACCAGCACCGAATGGACTTAAACAAGCATCCGACCAAAGGCAAATGTGGCTCACGAGGAAACTCCAAAGAGAATGATCGATTTATGGGTTCAATGGTATGGCCAAAGAAGGTGTTGAATAGGGCCCTTTTGGCCCATTAGAAGGGGCCAAAAGATGAATGTCAATCAGCCTGGCAAAAATCCCAACAACGGCTCACGGCGAAATCTGCGGATCGGCGACAAGTCGAACTATGAATAGGAGGCCTACTGCCGAACGTGAATAGGAGACCTACGCGCCGAGCACCAAACGTGAATAGTTAACCTACGAATCCTACCGCCGCTCTACCAACTGTCTCGTACAACGGACCCCGTTACACTATAAAAGAGGGCCAGAGATCCGAAGAAAGGAGGTTGGTTTGAGAGAAATAGGAGAGAAGTTAGAGAGAGAAAGATAGAATATATTTGAGCTAGTCTGACTTGTAGACGACCTCGAACCTTCTTGTAAGAACCAAAGTTATTGGAGAATTATAACCCTTAACCCAACAATTGACGACTCCATTGGGGACAAGATTCGACACGCTCAAAGATATGACAAACCCAATTCATGGAGACGACTATGTCGAGGTGGTTGACGAGACACACCTCGAAGAACGAAATGACAGACCCGACGACCAGCAAACACCGATCGGACCCCAGAACAGGATCGGAGGAACTACGACCCAAGAAGAGACGAATCAGACCCTGTTGCGCCGCCTGGAGAGCCAAGAGAAGGAGTCCAGGCAACTGAAAACAAGTTTGAGGCGATAATGTCGGCGAATATGCGAAGAAACAAACTGGAGAATCTGAACAAAAACCTCTTCGGATTCCCGATGCAGAAGCACAAACAACAAATGACCAATCAACACACGCAAAAAATCTCCAGCTCGAAGTATCACGTCGCAATGGCCAAAACAATCAGAGCGAAGAGATAAGGATGCTCAAAGCTCGACTGAAGGAAATGAGTTCGCTAGTACACAAAGCGACCAGCTCGGCACTCGAGATCGAGAGGATCGTTGAGGAAACCCAAAGAACCCCGTTCACCAGAAGAATAACAGAGACTAAGATCAAGCATACGGCCAAGATCAAATTCCCGATGTTTGAGGGAAATGCCGATCTGACGCACTACATGAACACATTCACCATCGCCATGGTACGAGCCCAATTCAGCAACGAGGAGCGAGATTCCGGCCTCTGTCAACTATTCGTCGAAAATCTTGGAGGAGCTGCGCTCTCTTGGTTCTCCCACCTCGAGGCAAGTTCCATCGATACCTTTCAACAGATGTGTACCGCATTCATAAAACACTATTCCATGTTCATGGAGAAACGAACGTCGATTGCCGACCTGTGGTCGTTGACTCAAGGCCAACGGGAGCCGTTACGAGCATTCGTTGAACGTTATAAAGAGGTGGTATCAAAGGTCGCAATATCCAACGAGGCTGCAATCGCCGCCCTCCAAAATGCCCTATGGTACGAGTCAAGATTCAGAGAGGAACTCCTACTCAATCAGCCGCAAACGCTTGAAGACGCGCTCCTTATAGCCAAAATATTTATCGAGATGGAGGAGGAAAGGGCGGCAATGATCCGTAAGCATGCGAGAACTCAAGTCACAAAGGAAAAAGATGAAAACGTCGACCCGAGGTATTTTTACGAAGGTCATGCAAAGCCAGAAAAAGGGAGAAAACAGCCGACGTACCTTATCGACGAACAAAAAACGAACATTTATCAAAGAAAAGATAATGATCGAAACGCGTATTGTAGCTTTCACAACCGACCCGGCCATAGCACCGATGAATGCTGACACCTGAAAGAAATGCTCCTTATAAAGTATAATGACGAGAGAGGCCCGGAAAATAGGACGAGGAATATGTGGAGACATGCAGATCAGCCCCAACATAGGAACCAGAGAGAACGATCATAAGCCTTACAACCAAACCAAACGCATCCCGAACGCACCAGAGCAGAAAGACACATAGTCGAAGCCGATATGGAGCCACCACATCGGCAGCCAGACGATAGACGGGATAACGCTCCACCTCCGCGCAGAAGGATCAACGTCATCATGGATGGGATAAATCACCGCGACAACTCCTTTAGGGGAAGCAAATCCAAGAAGCTGGATGGGATGAGTCACCGCGCGTCGGCTCGTCCAACTCCTTGGTGCACGATCCAATTACCTTCACAGGCAATGATGTAGTGAACATAATGAGCCCCCATAACAACTTCTTTGTCATCAAACTCATCATAAAAGAATGCAAAGTGACAAGGATACTGATCGATACGGGTAGTACGATCGATATCTTGTTGAAAAGCACGATGCTGAAAATGGAAATTCCCAAGGACGAAATCAAACAAACAACCCAACTACTATCTGGCTTCGGCGGAGATATAGTAGAAACATCGGCACCATCAAATTGCCGATCCACGTCAGGGGACGCGCAACAATGACAAAATTCCAAGTAGTCGACAAATATCTGATATTCAACGCAATACTTGGTACACCGTGGTTGTGCGCCACTCAAGCCGAGATATCTATTCATAGCCAATGCATCAAATTCCCGACCCCAAATGGAATTTTGATAATCAGGGGTAATCATCGGGCAATCCGAACATGCTCCATAGCCGAGCACAAAGCTCGGAAAATTTCAGAATTATAGCAATTACAGCTGGGGAGCTCGGAGCGACCGGACCTCCCCGCCGAAGGAGCAAGACCATTTTATGAGCATATCGACCAAGTCGCAATAGACGACGACCATGACGAGAGAAGTGTAGGAATCGAACGCGACCTCGAACAGGGCATAAGGAATGAACTCATCATTTTCTTATAAGAAAACGCCTCGGTCTTTACCTGGACGATGGAATCCATGAAAGGCATCGATCNAGCTTAATGTCGACCCCACTTTCAAACCAATAAAAAAAAGAGAAGGAAGCTCGGACCGGAAAGAACTCAGGTCGTCAATAAAGAAGTAGAAAAACTTCTGGGCATGGGCTCTATAGCCGAGGTGAAGTATCCAGAGTGGTTGGCCAACCCCGTCGTGGTAAAAAAGAAAAACGAAAAGTGGAGAGTATGCGTCGATATTATCGACTTAAACAAAGCGTGTTCGAAGGACAGTTACCCCTTCCCCATATCGATAGGCTCGTCGAGGCAACCGCAGGAAACGAACTACTCTCAATTATGGACGCATTCTCCAGGTACAATCAGATCATGATGCAGCCCGACGATAGAGAGAAAACCGCTTTCATCACCGACCGAGGCACCGAATGTTCACCGATTTCCTTAAGACGACCATGTAGCTATACATCAATGATATGTTGGTCAAATCTCGGCTTGCCGCCGACCACATCAATCATTTGCGCTCCTGCTTCGCCATCCAAAAACGCAATGGCATGAAGTTGAATCCCACCAAGTGCACTTTTGGAGTCACCTCGGGAGAGTTCCTCGGTTACATCGTTACTCAACAGGGGATAGAGGCAAATCCTAAGCAAATAACAGCAATAATCGAACACCGTCCCCAAAGAGCACGGGGGAAGTGCAGAGGCTGACAGGCAGAATCGCCGCCCTTAACAGATTCATTTCCAGATCGACCGATAGATGCATGCCGTTCTATCAGCTGCTCAGAGGAAATAAGAGATTCTAGTGGGATAACAAATGCGAGATCGCATTCGACAAACTCAAGAAATACCTCTCTACGCCACCCAACCTAGCCAAGCCAGAAGACGGTGAAATGCTACTCCTCTACATAGCCATCTCGGCAACAACAGTGAGCAGAGTACTCGTAAGAGAGGATCGAGGCGAACAGAAGCTGATATTCTATATCAGCAAAACACTCGACGGAGCAGAGATACGCTACCCGATGCTCGAAAAACTCGCCTACGCCGTTGTTGTTTCTTCAAGAAAATTGTGTCCCTACTTCCAATCACATACCATCGCCGTGCTCACGGCCCAACCCTTAAGGATGATCTTGCATAGCCCCAGCCAATCAGGCCGGATGGCCAAATGGGTGATCGAACTCAGCGAGTACGACATCGATTTCAGGGGACGAACAAGTGCTAAGTCCCAAGTTTTAGCCGACTTCATCATCGAACTCCCCCCTCCCCCGAAATCATCGCTGGCGAAGAAGTATCTCAAATCTGGTCTCTTGACGTCGAGAATCATCTTGTTCTGAGGGAAGCAGCGTTGGGATCAGATTGGAATCCCCACTGGTGAGTTCCACGAACAGTCGTTCCGCCTCGGTTTTCATGCCTCCAACAATGAGGCCGAGAACGAAGCCATTATAGCTGGACTAAAATTAGCAATCGGAATCGGAGAAAAACAAGTCAAGGCTTACTGCGATTCGCAACTCGTCGCCAGCCAATTCTCAGGAGATTACAAAGCCAGAAGTGAAAGGATGGACGCCTATCTAAGGGTAGTGCAAAGCTTAGCAAGAAGCATCGACCATTTTGAGATCGTAAAGATACCTTGCAACAAGAATAAAGTTGTGGACGCGTTGGCCACGATAGCTTCATCGTTAGATACCCAACTTCGACGAACCATTCCTGTGGAAGAAACAGCAATCCCAACATTCCGACGACGTATGTCCATTTCATCGACGATCCAGAAATCACCAAAGACGACTTTGATAACGGCGCTGACATCGAACCACCCCAACGGATTGGAGAGACAAAATCAAGCTATATATTGCAGACGGAACTGTCCTCGAAGATAAGTGGGCAGCGCGTCGTTTGAAGGCAAAAGTCGCGCACTATATTATGCTCGACAACCAATTGATACGTCGAGATTCAACTGGGATATTGTTGACATGCCTATGAACGGAGGAAGCCGAACGAGTAATGACCGAGACACACGATGGAACCGGAGGAAACCACGCAAACGGTCGGGCCTTAGCGCTAAAAATAATAAGCATGGTCATTACTGGCCGACGATGATCGCTAACTGCCATAAGTATGTGCTCAAATGCGATCAGTGCCAACGACACGCAGCCACCAACCATCAGCTAACACAACTTCTAAGAACATCAGCATCGCCTTACCCATTCATGCGCTCGACAATGGACATCGTCAGACCAATGCCCGCATCAAGGGGCAGAAGATTCCTTCTCGTCATGATAGATTATTTCACCAAATGGATAGAAGCCAAAGCCTTCGCAAAAATACAAGATGGCAAGGTCCAAAACATTGTATGGGAATACATCATTCTGCCGACACGGGCTCCCCTACGAAATCATCACAGACAACGCTACGCAATTTTGATCCCACAAATTTGAAAACTTCTGCGCCAAATGGAAAATCCGCCTGAGCCACTCAACACCGAGATACCCGCAAGGCAACAGCCAAGCCGAGGCCACCAACAAAACCATAGTGGATGGTCTTAAAAAGCAATTAGAGAAAAGGAAGGGATTACAGGCCGACGAGCTCGACGACGTCCTCTGGTCTCATCGAACAACCCCTCGACAAGCAACTAACAAAATGCCATTCTGCATGGCCCACGATGTTGAGGCCATGGTTCCCGCTGAAGCAAACGTATACAGTCTCAGGCGTCTCAAGATGCCAGAATACGATGACCTCAAAAACTTAATGCTCACTGATAGGCTTGAAGAGACCGAAGAACAACGAGACCATGCTCTATTGAGAATTCAAAACTACCAGCAAGTTGCAGCGAGATATTACAACAAGAACGTCCGCGTACGAAGATTCTTCGAAGGCGAGCTCGTCCTAAGACATGTCTTCGAGAACACCAGAGAATACCGCGCAGGAAAATTGGGCATCAAGTGGGAAGGCCCGTACCAAATCATGAAGATCGTCAAACCCAGAGTTTACCAACTCACCGACCTGGAAGGTACGATGCAGCCACGATCGTGGAACGCCCGCCACTTCAAGCGTTTTTTTATTAATATGCAGGTACTTGTAACACGAACTACGAATGGCTTAATCCCTCTATAATGGGTACGTAGGCAGCCCGAAAGGGCACAACTGCAAAAAAATAAGGAAGTTGTTATACACTTAGTCTCCACTCGCATCTTAAGCCGAGACCAGTCTCTCATTCTAAGCCGAGCCAAGTCTCGCACCTTAAGTTGAGCCCAGTTTTGCACCTTAAGCCGAGCCTAGTCTCGCACCTTAAGCCGAGTCCAGTCTCGCACCTTAAGCCGAGTCCAATCTTGCACCTTAAGCCGAGCCCAGTCTTGCACCTTTATCCGAGCCCAATCTCGCACTCTAAGCCGAGTCCAGTCTCGCACCTTAAGCAGAGCCCAGTCGCGCACTGTAAGCCGAGCCCAGTCTTGCACCTTAAACCGAGCCCAGTCTCGCACATGAAAAATCAAAATCCCACAACAAAGTAAGAAGATCAAATCGACTTAAAAATTTACTTCATTAAAATAAACGGAAGAACGTCTGTCACGCTTAAGTACAAAAAAGAAGAAGAAAAGCAGATACAACAAAAGCCACAGAAACTACATCAAAAGACTACGACTAAAACTCAAGGACCAGACGGAGGCATCGAAGAACTTGACGGATCAGCCACACCGAAGGAAAGTCGGAATAGGGATCTCATCTAGACGAGGAGGGCGAGGTTTTAAACGACCCCCAAGATCCTCTTCAGACAGCTTGGTGACGACGATATTCTTCCTCTTAACAATCTCTTTGGCCGCCTCTTCCAAAAGAGTGTCAACAAGCTCTTTCGGGACAGACCCACCAAATTACTCAACCATATAAAGAAGTATCCTAGACCTAGTGAACATGTTCACTTCTCTATCCAGCTCTTCGGCATCACGCGTCTCATCTATATGCCACCTAATCTTTGCCAGCTGAGCCTCATGTTCCCCGATCAAGGCATTTCGCGCCTTCTCAACCTTAGTAGCCATAGCCTCGTCAAAATTTGCCTTAAGACGGCCCGACTCTTCATTGGCTTTGTCCAGTTCACCTTGAAGACTAATCCCCTCTCCTCTTAACTTATCAGCTTCGGCTTTGAACCTTTCCATATCATCCAAGAGGCCGTGAACTTGGGTATTAGACTTCCCCATCAGCTCAGTGGACCGTATGACCTGCATATTAAGTGTAGCCTGAAGCTCGTCCAAAACGCGGACCTTCTCCCTCTCTTCCGTCAAGGCATCATGAAACTTGTTACCATAAGCCGCAATGTTCTTCAGCGCCTCCCTAGCTTTCTCTATTTTCAGCTTGAAGTACCTAACCATATGGTTCACCAACGCGCCGGTCTGCCCAAGGAAAGCTTCGACATCAGCAACACGAGCCAAAAAAAAATTAAAGAGAGAAAATATTACCTCTAGATACGAGCTGGCAAAGTCATTAAAGACTTGAGGCATCGCATATTCCTCGGTAAAAGTAACCCGGGTAATCAGATGACGAACAAGGTCCTCACTAGCCTCGCGATCGGCGTAAAGGTCGAGCACGTTGTTGTAGTAGAAATTAAAGGGGACCGGCAGAAAACCATCCCCGTGCACCCCGGTTGATCCCAATATTAGGTACCTTATCTGTCGCTTTATCCTCGTCAGCTTGTAGAGATGCCCGCTTAAAGGCGCGAATCCGCACCCTCAGCTTGTTGGTAGCAGTCTTTTTCCTTTTCACCGGAGGCTCGGAAGGCGACTCTTGAGACTCAACCACCACCTCGGGCGCAGTCTTTTCCTCAACATCCTCCGAACCAACTTCAGCTTAACGCTTTCCCGATCCATCTTCCGAAGGGCCTTCAACTTCGCTGATCTTCCCGATAGGCCCTTTTTTGGCCCCAACAGTCACCCCAACAGAAGCCCGCTTAGCGTGGGCTTCTACCTTCTTCTTTAGAGCCTTCTCTCACAAGTCGTTTATAAAGGAAGAGTTCATCATTCTTTACCTCGGAAAAGGGTAACGATCCCAATCAAATACACAAGAACGACGATCACATGGTTAGTAATCGAAACGAACAACGAAATAAGAAATCAGAACTTACTTCGAGAAATACGAGCCAAACTCCTCCGAAATCGAGCTATATCCAAAGCTTCACAAGCAACGATTCCCTTCCTTTCAATCTCTTTCACGTTCTGGAAGAAGTTCGGCGGGTACGCTTTCAGGTTCAGAGGTTTGACTGCAAAACAGAGGAAAAGTGAGAAACGTTAGGAGAAAAACCAACGAAAGAAAAGAATCTACCGATGCGAAGATTCCATGGCCAAGAATAATCATAATTGCATGCCAGTACCGATGCCTCATTCGCCTTAACAAAAAACCATCTACATTTCCATTTGTAGACCTTCGACGTGACCCCGGTCAAAAACTTGAAAGGAGGCTTAAAATTCACATAGAAGAGGCCAGTATCAACCTGACCTCGTCGACCTTCTCGAGCAACTTGTTTATTCTGGTGGTCTCCTCGAAGAATTTGCCACAGACTTCAATGCCCAGCTCGGCAGCCAAAACCAAAACCCTGACCAGATTCCTAACCGACGCGATCGAATTATGAGAAATAGCCATTTCCCTTTTGGCGCAATAGGCGATGAACAACTTTGGCAGAGGGAACCATAGATGAGCATCTCGAAAATAGTCTTCAAAAATGGCGAAGTATTCGGTCGGAGGATCCCACGGTCGCTCATGAGAAGCTGGAACCCTGAACTGCAGATTAGGGTATGAAAATCCGTAGGACCGAGCAAGAGCCTTGAGCCGGTCTTCGGTCATCGACGACGAAGATATCCCCGTGATGAGATATATATCTTCAATACAGGGAGGACTTTCTCCGATACCAGCTTTGGAACTCTCAGCACCAGAGTCGAACACGTCATTTTCTGAAGTGCTCAGTTTGACCCTCCTCGAGGCCAGGAAGTCGATCCTAACATCTGAAGGGAGAACATCGCGAGACCCTCTCATAGGAGCCCGATAAACGTTCGTCACTTTGATATTCGAAGATCATGGGGTTAGTTAGATCGAGGGTCTCGTAGACCTTGCGATCCTCGACGACCTCGTGATTCTCGTCGACCTCACGATTCTCGGTCTCATCAACCTCACGATTCTCGTTTTTGCCGTTCTCATGGTTCGAAGTCTCTGAAGCTCCCTGATCCGTAACCTCGTCGACCCTATTGGTCGGGTTAGAGACATCAACCTCATAACCCAAAGATTCCTCTTGAGACTCCCCTGACGAATGTCTGTTCAAGCTGTGTTCCCCATCCGAGGAGCTCGTCGAAGAACTCTCTGAGCCCAGGTCAAGCAAGTTGGCTCCGGACAGACGGAGCGACCGAACTGACAGTGGATGATACTTGTCCTCACCGCGACTTGAAGACCGGTGTAACGGAAGTTCCATCAAAAAGATTTAAAATAAGCAGAGAGAGTTTTACCTTGAGAGAGAGAGAGAGAGAAAGCGATAATAAAGGCATCAGTAAAAAAAATAGGGATTTATATAGGTGACGGGCTACCCGAAGCGCAACGGTCAAACTCGAAGCTTACAAAAGACTCTTTGGTTCCTGTCCCATCGTAATTATTACCTACAAACTAGGTATGTCGGGAAGCCGAACCGACTCGACATTCAGATCTTTAAGCGCCCGACCGAAAATGTTTCAATAGATGACGTGCAATCGACCTCGTCTATTCTGGGGGGGGGCATACTGTTGGATCAAGCCCTTCTGGACCATTAGAAGGGCCCAAAATATGAATGTCGATCAGCCCAGAAAAAATCTCAACAACGGCCCACGGCGGAATCTGCGGATCGGCGATGAGCCGACCTGTGAATAGGAGGCCTACTGCCGAACGTGAATAGGAGACCTACGCGCCGAGCGCCGAACATGAATAGTTAACCTACAAATCCTCTACCAACAGCCCCGTACAATGGACCCGTTACACTATAAAAAAGGGCCAGAGATCCGAAGAAAGGAGGTTGGTCTGAGAAAAAATAGGAGAGAAGTTAGAAAGAGAAAGATAGAATACATTTGAGCTCGTCGGACTTGTAGATGACCTCGAACCCTTCTTGTAAGAACCAAAGTTATTGGGGGAAATATAACCCTTAACCAACAGAAGGCTATTCATGGAGGAGGTGATATTCGTGGGACGGAGCAGAGCCTGAATCGCCTGAAAAAAACAGGTTTGGGACAGGGGCTTGATACTCGGTCTAGATTACCAGAAAAGCTTGGTAGATCTTTGAATGTTCCTGAAAGATCCGCTTGATGGCTTAATATGTATGTAGCCTAAACGACAAAGTGACTCCTCTAAGAAGGATAATCTCACGGAACTACTAGAGAGAGGGATATGACTTGACTAGATACAAGAGCTCCGAATCCAATTGAGATTGCCAAAACTAGATTCATTTCTGTGAACACAAATTAAGAAGGAGACGTCATATTGAACGTCAACCCTAAGTCAATGCTTTGTCAAAGGAAAATTTGAAGACCCAACACAATATGAAACAACTCTGAAGGCTCTTTAGGCATCAAGCAAGCTGTAGATTTTCTGAAGTGATTCGCCATTCAAGACATAAGACGAGATTCCATAGGTCTTTTGACATCGATGAGTTGAAACAGCGGAAGGCAGACTACGAGGCCTCGAGGAAAAAGATATTATTCCGAGTAAGCCAAAAAAGGACGGAGGACCGGCAAAGAAAAACGACGATGTCGGCGACCTCCATTGCCGCCAGCATCGAGAAAAATCATTTTCAATGCCTTCTCGATTTCTATGTCTAGAAGTTGTGGCTAGGGCAAACTTTATTCGTGAAATTTATGATCTAGTGTTTTTCAACCATAATCTTAATTTTTATTTTTAAGTATAAAGTTGTTGGTTCTTGTATTTAAACCTCGTTCAATAATAAGGTTGAAAATTTTATGTTATTCATTTAAATTTTAAATCATATATTTTAAAAAATAATAAACTATAGATATGTTGTTGTGAATTATTTTGGTTCCGTTAGATATCAATGAACAAACAAAGATTTTAAATATCTTAGTTCCGTTAGAGTTGTTGTATTATTTGGATTTCTATGAACAAATATTTGGATACCGTAAAGATTTATAAAATCTTTTTAACATAAACTTGTTGATATTTACAAATTTTAATAAATAAATATCGTATGATTCTAAATAATTAAAAGCTGATTAGCTGTTAGTAATGTTCACAAATACATGAGTACACACAAAAGAAGCCTGCATTGAATTTGTTGCACCAAAAGAAAGAAGAATTAGGGTCAAAATACGAGCAAAAACGATGACGTTTAAAGGGAAGCGCGATTTAAGCGGTTGTTTGTTGCGATAAAAGCCTTGAAGAAGAGGGTTTGGCTAAAACTCCTTGGAGGAGACGCTTTCTTTTTCCTCTCTATATATATATTTAGTCTCTTCATGCTTTCTCGCATGATGTCGTATCAATCAATCATCCATCTTTTCCCTTCTTCTTCTTGTTACTGGATCCCTCTTCCCAATTGGCAATCTTCTTTCCCTCCATCTCCCTATATGATCATCAATCACAAAGCATGCGGACCAGGTCTCTTGAAAAGCGACTCTGAGGTAGATGAGCCTTATCATCCGAAAACCCTTAATGAAGAAAAGTTTTGTGATTGTGCAGATGTGAACTCCACACACTTACCATTTTCTTTAATCGAGGCTATTAAAGAAGATAACACCAATGGCGTTCTCACCCAAAGCATCCATGAAAGTCCTGTATGGGATTGCAGTCCCCCTCATGGCACATATTGGAACAACAGTATTGCTCGAAAATCTGGAAGTTGTCTCTTGGAGGCGGAAAAGGACTGTCTATATGAAGATGATTCAGGAACTGAAACTGAAAGTTCATACAAATTTGGTACACCATCTGGAGAGTTTCACGATGCTTGTGAGGGTACTTTTCTACATCTATTCTTCTTCTCAAAGTGCATGCATAATTAATTGGTAAACTGGTTTTAATATATTGAGTTTAAAGTTCTCTTTCCTTGGCTTCCAGAACTATCTTCTGAAAGTGGAACGCAGAGTTCACTTAACAACATTGAAACAGAGCAAAGGGAGATAAGGCTGAGTTTACAAATGGAAATCGAGAAGAGGAAACAAGCAGAGGAGTTTATAGAGAAAATGCAAGTTCATTGGTGGAGACTACGTGAGCAGTTGGCCAATGTGGGTCTGTTCCTTCCTCTTGATCCTACTAGAAGCCAATACACCATCAACGTTGTAGATGAGCTACGTTGTCAAATTGAGGTCGCCAGGTTGGCTAATGCAGAGGTAGAGATGAAGTTGGAATCTGAGGTCAAAGCTAAGAACTTTGAAATCACCCGGTTGTCTGAGCGGCTTCACTATTACGAGACCGTGAACCAGGAAATGTGCCAGCGTAACCAAGAGGCCATAGGTAAAAGTCAGCTCAAGTTTTTTTTTTTGTTATCTCTTTTCTTTTTTCGGAGTGCTTCAACTCTCTTTATATCAGATATTGCAAGACGCGAAAGGCATAAGAAAAAGTGGAGTCAAAGGTGGATTTGGGGATCAATTGCTGCAACCATCACAATTGGTAGTGCAGTCTTAGCCAGAATTCTATCATCGGAGTCGGAGGTAGCTCAAACTCAACCGTTGACTGAGAACGAAGTCAAACTTTAGGCATTGAAAATAATTATTTGAAAATATGGTTTGTTTTTACCTGATTTCTAAAGAATGTATAGAACATAGATGAAGAAATCACTCAGTTTTCATATGATCATGGTCGTGTATTGCATGGCTGTATCAGTTTGTATGTTTCCACCAGGGGTAATTAGCATAAAAAATAATGGGACGGAAATTTGTAAGTTTATATAACTTGGGGGTGTAAAATGTAAATGGGAATCGTAGAAGTTAAAGTGGCGTCGTTTGAAGATCACATTTCGGTCCTCGGCCAAACAGTAAGCAGGCGATGAAAGACGAGTGAGAGCTATCAATTCAAACTTCAAAGACAACTCCGACAATGGCGGCTTCTCCGCATATTTCGCCTACTCTTTCCCGCTACAAATTCTTCTCTGCTTCCGCAGTTGAAAACCATAATTTCTCTCCTTATCATTTCTACAGTCGGCGGAGAGTTACCAAATCGCATCTTCATGCGCAAAACGGTACCACTAGCTATGGCCGGACGGAACTCGCCTCATCGAAGAAACTATGGATTAGGCAACGAAGCGTCAGTGAAATGGAGGTTGAGAAAGGACTATTAGAAGATGACGAGCAAGAGGAAATCGATATCGGTGATGAGGCCAGTCTTCTTTCACTGAGCATGAAACCAGACAGGAACATGGCGTTACTCGACGATTATGAGATGGAGGAGCTTGGAAACACACCTGATACTACTCATCGGAGCGGTTTGTTTTTCTCCGTCACCCTATCCAATTTTGTTACTGGGAAATTGATTTGTAGCGGTTGCTGAATTACGATGTTATAGGATATGTGGCGGTGCTGGGGATGCCGAACGTTGGTAAAAGCACGCTTTCTAACCAAATGATTGGTCAGAAAATTTCCATTGTTACAGATAAACCTCAAACCACTAGACATCGGATTCTTGGTATATGCTCTAGCCCAGAATATCAGGTTTCATTATCTACGCCCCTATTTGAAAGGTTATATGCTCATTGTCTTGATTTGATATGGTAATTAAGATGTAGATTGATGCAAGCTTGTGTTGCAGATGATACTTTATGACACGCCTGGTGTAATTGAGAAGAAAATGCATAGATTAGATACAATGATGATGAAGAATGTCAGAGATGCTGCCATCAACGCAGATTGCGTAGTAGTTCTTGTTGATGCATGTAAAACGCCTACAAAAGTATGTTAATCTGTTTGGTTTAGTTCTTATGACTTGTAAGTTTACTTCCCTGTCCTAATTCTGGTGCCATGTGCTAGATAGAAGAAGTTTTGAAAGAGGGTTTAGGAAACCTCGAGAAAAGGCCACCCATGTTGCTTGTTATGAATAAGAAAGATTTGATCAAACCTGGTGAGATTGCAAAGAAACTGGAGGTGTGTATGCTGTTTAATTGATCCTCGAACCTTGTTTATGGGGTCCTGCTATAGAAATTCCACCATTATAGAATGAACTCTCAGTTTTGAAAGATGCTTACTAGAAAATTAAGAGCAAGATTTGGAGTCATGGTATGTTCTGTGCTTAATAGATGCTGCAAATCTTTGCAGTGGTATGAAAAATTTACAGACGTTGATGAAGTTATACCTGTAAGTGCAAAGTATGGACATGGAATAGAGGATGTAAAAGAGTGGATATTATCCAAACTTCCATTTGGGCCACCTTACTATCCAAAGGTATGTGAAAGTCTCTGCTTCACTTTTGAACTCCTCTCCTTGCTATAGCAGAGAGCTTCACATGCTACAATTCGGTGGTATCTAGGATATTGTGAGTGAGCACCCAGAGAGATTCTTTGTTGCCGAGATTGTTAGAGAGAAGATATTTATGCAGTACCGAAATGAAATCCCTTATGCATGTCAGGTAAAATGACAAGTTTGGCTTCTTCTCCCTGGACTCCTGTAAAGAGTTTTGGGGTTAACCATGTTTATTATATATTATGATTGCCAGGTGAACGTGCTGAGCTACAAAACTAGGCCAGCTGCAAAAGATTTTATTCAAGTGGAAGTAGTAGTGGATAAAAATTCACAGAAGATCATCATTATAGGAAAAGTAAGTGCATAAAACCGTAAACATCGAAACGGGTAAATGCTGATTTGCATTGAGCCATTCTTGATATTGTTATACCATACTTAGATATTGTCAGTAAATAAGAAACTGTGAACTGGGGTTTTTTAGCTGTTCGGCTCAATATTTGTCTTAAAGCAAAAACGTTTCAAGTTAAGATAAGTTTATTGGTGACCAATTGGCTGAATTAATTTACTTTAGGAAGGGAAGGCTTTGAAAACGCTAGCAACAGCTGCTCGACTGGACATTGAAGATTTCCTTCAGAAAAAAGTCTTCCTCGAGGTGCTTATAAATTTGCATAGAGTTATGATTGATTACATCAAAAGGTATAAGTTACTAATTAGAGTGAATGATGTTATAAAATGTGGAATAAAGGTGGAAGTGAAAGTGAAAGAGAACTGGAGACAAGACGAGGGACTTCTCAAGTACTATGGCTATGGAGGACAGATCCGAGCTATGTAGTAGTGTGAGCTTCAAATGAGAGCCTTGAAGAATATGAGAAAGTGCAAAGTGACTTGTTTTTTTCCCCTTCATTTTTGATTGTATTTAACCGTTATTCGTTAGTTTAGCTTTTGTTTTTGAATCACAATTCAACGGTTTCTTTGCAAATAAAAACTCTTTCTTTACAGATTGTTCCACTAACTGACCCATCGAATAATGACCTTATTTGATAATCACAGGTTACAATAAATTATACTTTTCTATTAAACAAAAAAAAAAGGTGAACCGTAATTTGTGGTGTGTGGCTTGGGTCGGTGAAGGTTAGATCCGTTTATTGCGCCTGATATGCTTTTCTGGTTGATAAAGTGTAAGTGAGATGTTTGGAAGAGAGTCAAAAGAAGCAAAACTAAACTGCCCACTAAAAAGAAAATCGACCATTTTACTGATTACAATAAATTTTATGTCCTTGTCTTGTCATCAAACCCAACTAAAAAATTTAAGAGCAACGGCACATGAACTGCTTTATTGTTTTGTGTGTTGTCTTGAGAGGCCGACCCATAAAAATAGATTAAAATAAAATTAGAGGCTCTGTATCCATAAGGCGGAAGACTCGTGTCATGGCTTCACAAGGACCAACATAATGGTGCCATGTGTAGTATGAAGCAGTAAAGCATGTGTACGGTTACGTTTACGTGTTAAGTGGGACCCATTTGCTGGTTTCACGCTTACTGTAATTAGCGGAATCAGCTCCTTTGCTTCCTACTTAAACACCTTTTGTTACACTTTAATAGATTTTGAATAACAAACTAATCTTAATTTGGGTTTTGAGAAACAGTCGACAAGTTGCTGATACATGAGTATGCGTGTATAACACTTTCTTTAATGAGATTAATGCTTTTTAAACGGTTTTGATTTTACTCCATAAATACCCATACAAGAGTGTAAGAAAGAGATCTCTCACAAAGAAAGATGAAGCTTTTGGGTTTGATAGTATCTATAGCGATCGTGATCCAACAAAGCTATTGGGAGGTACAAGGAAATGCGATTTCGATCAATGGGTTTGTGAGGACGAAAGGTGTTCGGTTTACTCTCAATGGTTATCCTTATTACGCTAATGGCTTCAACGCGTACTGGCTCATGTACGTTGCCTCTGATCCATCCCAAAGGTCTAAGATCTCTGACGCATTTCAAGATGCTTCTCGCCATGGATTGACTGTTGTTCGAACCTGGGCTTTTAGTGATGGCGGTTACAGGCCTCTTCAGTATTCCCCTGGCTCTTACAACGAAGATATGTTTCAGGTACCACCATCCTTATACCTTATCTCCATGTTTCTTTGGAAGTGACTCTGTAAAAATGTGTTTATATCAGAAGCTGAATATCTTTACACAACTGTTATTAAGAATGCATAAAATTGCATCAAACCAAATTTGGGTTTCTCTGTGTTTATTCACCGACACAACTCTTATGTTGAGATCTTTTTTGTTGATGTCATTTTTTTAATCTAAAGATCTGTCATCTTTTTGTGAAAAGGGTTTGGATTTTGCAATAGCAGAGGCAAGAAGGCATGGTATGAAGATAATACTAAGCTTTGCAAATAATTACGAGAGCTTTGGAGGGAAGAAGCAATATGTGGATTGGGCTAGAAGCAGAGGCCGTTCTGTATCTTCTGAAGATGATTTCTTTACAGACTCTCTTGTTAAAGATTTCTACAAGAACCATATCAAGGTTACTAATAAAACATCCCTTGTGTAGATTTAATTTAACACAAAGCATAAAAATAATGATGGCTTTTGATTTTTCTTGCAGGCTGTGTTGAATAGATTCAATACCTTTACCAAAGTTCATTACAAAGATGACTCAACCATTATGGCTTGGGAGCTTATGAATGAGCCTCGTTGTCCCTCTGATCCAACTGGACAAACCATTCAGGTTTTGCTTAAAACACATTTTCACACCATGGCTCTGTTACTTGTCTAGTCTTCTGACTTGTTGGTTTGATTGTTTTTCCTATGGTAACAGGCTTGGATTACTGAAATGGCTGCCCATGTGAAATCACTAGATGGAAACCATTTGCTAGAAGCTGGCCTCGAAGGTTTCTACGGTCAGTCTTCACCTCAAAGCAAGACTCTAAATCCACCTGGCCAATTTGGAACCGATTTCATCGCCAATAACCGCATCCCTGGCATTGATTTCGTCTCAGTTCACTCTTACCCGGACGAATGGTAATACCATAAACTTATGCTCCTATTCTTAAGCTCCATCAAAAGCACTTCTTTTTAACTTTAGTTTTACTGTTTCATTTTACTTATTGTAGGTTTCCAGACTCAAACGACCAATTCCAAATGGATTTCTTAAACAAGTGGCTAGACGCTCACATACAAGACGCTGAAAACGTTCTTCACAAACCTATAATATTAGCAGAGTTTGGTAAATCAACGAAGAAGCCAGGCTACACTCCTGCACAAAGAGACATTGTGTTTAACACTGTGTACAGCAAGATTTACGGATCTGCGAAACGAGGAGGTGCAGCAGCAGGAGGATTGTTTTGGCAACTACTAGGCAATGGAATGGATAATTTTCAAGATGGTTATGGGATTATACTTAGCCAAAGATCTTCAACGGTTAACGTCATTGCTCATCAATCGAGGAAGTTGGTTTTGATTCGGAAAATCTTCGCTAGGATGATCAATGTGGAGAAATGGAAGAGAGCTAGACGTCATGGACGAGTGAGAAAAGGGGGTCACAAAATTGGACATTAAGAACTAAACGGTGTCTTCTTGTAACATTTCTTTTTCATCAATGTTGCTAATCTTATATCGAAATTTTCTAGAGATGAGTATCGAATTGGACGATCATAGCTCGTCCAAGAAAGTTATAGTGATAGATTTCAATTCACAAAGGTTTAGAATAATTTTTTTTTTTTTTTTTACGTCAAAATATTTTATTAGATACTGTTTAAAATGTCGTCCTAATAGACATGATACAGAAAAACTTGGACAATAGGATTGAACATCAAATACAAAAAAGAGTTCTAAAGCTCCCTTTGCTAAAAAAATCTGCACGGTTGTTAGCCAAACGATATTGATGAACATATGAAAATCCAAGTCTCCAATCGTCAATAGCAGCTTTATAGGCTTGAATCTTCAAATTTGGAATAGATCCTTGAACATAGTCTATCAGGGATTTATTATCCCCTTCAAACTCCACATAAGATAACCAAGACCCCATATCACCTCCACTACCCAAAGTAGATAGTAGGTTTCACATTCCAATACTGTAGATTTAATATGAACAAATTTATTTTATTAATCACCATAACTATTTATTTATAGATAGTTAAACATGATTCCTAAGTCTAATAGAATAAAGATAAATTTAAATTTTTGATTTCTTATATTTTAGGGGAATTACACGAATATTAACTATAATATTCTTGTGTATATCTCCAATACTCGCCCGCACGACAGAGCACGACAGAGGTGGGACGCGCATGCAGACTCTGCAAACAAAAACGGAACACCTATGTCTTTAACAACTTGTCAAGGACGGACAAACCGGTCAACAGATTCCTCTGAAAAAATTCAATTTTTTAATGTAGGAATGAAACTTCAACTCGTATTTGATTTTTTAAAAATTAATAATTGGTAATAACAACATCCTGTGGACGCAAACTATGCAACTCCACAAACAATTTTCCAATCTCAGATAATCCATATTTTGGACTAAATAACGACCTAAAAACCTAAGTGTTCTAAGAGAACTCCTTAACATTTAATAAAACTTGTAAAATCCTCGATCCATTAGATAGGTCAAAGAAAAACGAAAAATTTGTTAAATCATGTTGATACCAGATGTAGCACCTACCCTCAAAGCCCATTTCGACTCAATGCCCAGCTGGACGCCGACGTGACGAGGAGAAATGGGCCCAGGAAGATGAGAGCAAGATGGGCCGACCTGGCGAGCTGGGTCGTCCAGCTCGTGGCCCATTAGGTTTAATTCATGTAATTAGGAGTTTAAGCTTGTATTCTCCTTATAAATACTCTTGTAATCACTTCTTAAAGATATATGAAATTCTTCTAAGCTTTGACCCACATAATCTAAGACCTAAAAGTATTTGTTAAGTCTTGATTCAACAGTTGGCGCCGTCTGTGGGGATTACTGCTAGAAGAAGTTCGTAATTTGCCTTTGCAGGAAAAGAAAAAACAACCAACAATGACCACGGGATCGACTGATAACACGCAAGACAACCTTCTCGTCGATCTGACGAACAAAGAAGACAACAACGAGAAGACGACGACCGAGGAAGAAGCCCCAGAGCCCACCATGAAAGATCTACTGAAACAGATGCTTCAGCATCAAGAAGAAACCGCGAAGCTACGAGCCGAATCGCAAACCCTAAAAGCACAACTAGAGGACATCACTGCATCCGCAGAAGGAAGAGATCTACACACCATCACCCAGAACCTATTCAGGACGTCTTACCAAACTCCTCCTACAAGCGGGGAGCGAGGACACATCGACCACATCAACGCAAAAAGGTTCAGGAGCTCAGCCGAGGACACCGAGATGAGAAGCCACCAGCTCGGCACCGGATATCACACGTGCCATAGAGGAGACTCAACGAATACCCTTTTCAAGAAGGGTAACCGACATATCAGCTCGGCACTCTGCGAAGGTAAAATTTGCAGGGTACGACGGCAAGAGTGATCCAGTCCAGTATCTCACGGCTTTCATTATCGCTATAGCACGGGCACAGTTCTCACCCGAAGAGCGAGATGCAGGTTTGTGTCAGCTGTTTGTCAAAAATCTGTCAGGTCCAGCTTTGGAGTGGTTCTCCCGCCTAGAGCCAGGGAACATCAACACATTTCAGCAGCTCTCCACCGTATTCGTCAAGCATTATTCCATGTACATCACAAAGAGAGCATCAACTACCGACCTATGAACCCTATCTCAACGCGAAGACGAAACACTGAAGAACTTTATTGACAGGTTTAAAGGAATCGTAGCTCGTATCGTGATCAATGACGAAGGGACAATCGCCGCTCTACGAAAGGCATTATGGTTTAAATCCAGGTTCAAGGACGAGCTGCTCATCAATCCACCACAAACACTTGAAGACTCACTCCACCGAGCTAACAAATTCATCAAGATAGAGTAAGAGCATGCCGTGATGTCTAAAAAGCACCACGACACTCGATCCAGCCGAGATAAGGAAGAAACCCTCCGCGAACCAAGGCAACATTACTCAAGAGACAAACGACATACCACTTACGCGATAACGGATAGCAAAAAACGTGCCGACCAGCCTCCACCATCCGATAACGACCCAGAAGCCTACTGCGAATTCCATAATCGAACTGGGCATAAGACCGAAGATTGCCGACACTTGCAGGCCATCCTCCTACGAAAGTACCAGGACAAATCAATGATGGCAGGAACCGAGGCAACGATAGACGAAAAGGTGGAAATACGTGGCACAATTCATCTACAAAGGACAAAGACAGGGACAAAGCACACCAAGTTAGTACGATTCAAGAAAAAAGTTCGCATACCAGCGACGACATGGCACCCCCAACCCGAACGAGGGATCGTAGCCCCGACGACCGTGCTACAGAAGGGTCATGACCAAGAAGACGAGTCAACGTAATTATGGGAGGTCTAACTTCGTGCAACGACTCCGTGCGATCTATCCGACACTCTCAACGACGAGTTGCAATCGCAGAAAAGGAACGCACTAACGTAGCGCCGATCTCCTCGCCAGTCGAATTCAACAACGCTGACCTAAAAGGTCTAAGCCAACCTCACAACGACTTCCTAGTCATTGAACTCGTTATCGCGAACACCGAGGTGGCAAGAATCCTCATCGATACAGGAAGCTCGGTCGATATCATCTTCAAGAGAACGCTCGACAACATGGGAGTAAGCTCCGATCTCATTAAGGCAGGAAGCAGGACACTCACGGGATTCAGCGGCAAAATTGTCTCTCCTACCGGCACAATCAAACTGCCCGTCCAGGCCGGAGGTTCTACCCAAATGGTTAAATTCGTCGTCATGGAACATGACTCGGCATTCAACGTGATCCTGGGAACTCCGTGGCTCTACTCCATGAAGGCTGCAGTATCAACCTAACACCAGTGTATCAAGTTTCCTACGGAAAACGGAACATGGACAATCCGAGGAAATCAACGTGTAGCTCGAACCTGTTTTATAACTGAACATCAAAATCGAACATTACAGGTATCGGATAAAACGGGGAGCCCAGCGCCGACCTACGATTCCACTCCAGAGCTGGATAAAATCGAGCAAATCAGCATCTGCGCCTTTGCTTGGTCCATGGACGATATGAAAGGAATCGACCCAACGATCACTTGTCACTAGCTCAACGTGGATCCAAGCTACAGACCGATAAAGCAGAAACGTCGCAAACTCGGAACAGAACGATCAGAGGCAGTCAACGACGAAGTAGAGAAACTCCTAAAAGCCGGCTCAATCGCCAAGGTAAAATATCCAGAATGGCTTGCCAATCCTATTGTAGTGAAAAAGAAGAACGGCAAATAGCGCATATGCGTCGAATTTACCGACCTCAACAAGGCATGCCCCAAAGACAGCTTCCCCTTACCCCACATAGACAAACTAGTCGAAGCTACGGCAGGTAACGAGCTCCTAACATTCATGGACGCTTTTTCAGGATACAATCAGATTATGATGCACCACGGAGATCGAGAGAAAACTGCCTTTATCACAGATAGAGGAATCTACTGTTACAAGGTAATGCCTTTCGGATTGAAAAACGCATGGGCAACGTACCAACGCCTTGTTAACAAGATGTTCACGGAGGAGATCGGTAGGTCAATGGAAGTCTATATTGACGACATGCTCGTCAAATCAGCAAAGGCTAACGATCACGTCGACCATCTGGCAAAGTGCTTCGAAACGCTTAACCTGTACAGAATGAAGCTTAATCCGGCTAAATGCACCTTCGGGGTCACCTCTGGTGAATTTCTAGGTTATGTCGTCACCAAGAGAGGAATCGAAGCAAATCTCAAACAGATCGGAGCTATCCTTGACCTCCCAGCTCCACGAACGAGAAAAGAAGTACAAAATCTCACAGGTCGTATTGCCGCATTAAACAGGTTCATCTCACGATCCACCGACAAGAGCCTGCCGTTCTACCAACTACTTAAAGCAAACAAATGTTTCGAGTGGGATGATAAGTGCCAAGCCGCATTCGATGAACTCAAAGCATACCTCACCACACCTCCTGTACTCGCGAAGCCAGAGGATGGCGAAATCTTATATATTTACGTTGCAGTATCCGAAGTTGCAGTTAGCGGCGTCCTAGTCAGGGAAAGCCAAGGGGAGCAGAAGTCGATTTTCTATGTCAGCAAGTCACTTAATGGCGCCGAAACGCGATACCCACCGATCGAGAAGGTAGCACTAGCAATAATATCCGCAGCCTGGAAGCTACGACTTTACTTTCAATCGCACACCATCATTTTCCTGAGCAACCAACCACTGCGCACCATCCTTCATAGCTCGAACCAATCTGAAAGGTTGACCAAGTGGGCGGTCGAACTCAGCGAATACGACATTGAATATCGGAATCGAACTTGTTCGAAAGCTCAAGTTCTTGCAGATTTTGTTGCAGAGATACCACCTGAGGCGCAGGTCGTACCCCCACCAAGCATATGGAAGCTTTACGTAGATGGCTCGAGAAGAAAACAAGGATCACGTGCAGGTGTTAGATTTGAATCACCAACAGGCGAGGTGCTCGAGCAAGCCTTCAGGATCAAATTTGAAGCATCCAACAACGAAGCAGAATACGAAGCCCAACTGGCAGGACTACGACTAGCCAAGAACCTCGGCGCGTCACAGATACACGCTTTCTGTGACTCTCAGCTCGTCACCAGCCAGTTCAGCAAGAGATACGCGGCGAAAAACGAAAGGATGCTACAGTACCACCAAATGGTCCAAGAATTGGTTAGCTGCTTCGACAGTTTCGAATTAACTAAAATCCCACACAATGAGAACACGCTCACCGACACCCTTGCCAACCTGGCCTCAACGAACGAGCTCGAGATAAAAACAACTATCCCAATGGAGTACCTAACCTCGCCGAGCATTACCACCGCAATGTCCAACGCTATTGACGGGCTAGTATCCTTCGAAGCCGAACAGGACCAACACGATGTTCCTGACTGACAAACTAAAATAAGGGAACACATCCTCGAAGGAAAAATTCCCAAAGATAAATGGGCAGCCCGACGACTTCGAGTCAAGGTAGCAAGATACACCGTCATAGATGGGCAGCTGTACAAGCGGTCCGCATCTGGAATCCTACTATTATGCATCTCGGGAGACAACGTGCATAAGGTATTAGCCGAACTTCACGAAGGTGCAGGTGGAAGTCACTCAAGCGGACGCTACCTGGCATTACGAATAANACTATTGGCCCACAATGCTGCACGATAGTCAAGAATACGCCAAACGGTGCAAGATGTGCCAAAGACATGGACCGACCAATCACGCACCTACCGAACTGCTAAATGCGTCTATCAGCCCCTATCCGTTCATGAAGTGGGGGATGGATGTCGTCGGACCTTTTCCAAAAGGAACGAATAAGCAC
>OVBE01002213.1:0-31713 GCA_900406425.1 Iberis pinnata | reverse complement strand
ATATATATATTTATGTTATTAGATTATGTAGGTTTAAGTAATTAGAATATGTAGGTTATGAAATTAGATTACCGGTTATAAAATTACACTTTGAAAAGTTAGAATTAGATTATGTAACTAAATCATAAATTATACATATGTTTTGAAATTTTGATTTTATAATATTGTAATTTTATAGAGACTATTCTAATTTTTTCATTTTTAAAAAAAAATTAGTCAGAATTTGGTCAGAAAAAATTTTCGACCATATTTTTTTATTTGGTTGGAAATTGGTCCGAAAGTTTAGCCTAACAATTCTCGACTATATTTTCTGACCAATTTCTGACCAAAAAATTTCACAACCAAAAAATTCCGACTAAACCACTTTGGTCGGAAAATGGTCGAAAATTCATAATTCTGACCATTTTCCGACCAAAATGGTGGTCAAATTCTTAAATTTTTCTTGTAGTGTTAGTGTTTATATTTTGGAGTTTAGGGTTTATATTTTGGGTTTAGGTTTTATACTTTTGTGCTTACGGTTTTTATTTGGTGTTTAGGATTTAAAATTTATATTTGGAGTTTAGAATTTATAATTTATATATTGGGTTTAAGGTTATATTGATTACTAATTAATCACTATTCACTATTTTTAAATATATAAGTCCATTTAAAAAATTTTAATCTTATTATATGTAGAAAAATATGTGTTTTTTAAGTAAATTTGTTTTATTTGATTAATTAAATTTAAATGGTTAATTTATAAAATGAATTAAGAGATAAAAATAATAATAAAAATAAATGCAAAAATAAAAATAAAAAGAGAGAAAGAGGGGTGAAAGAGGTTTATGAGTGTTATATTGTTGCTGGAAAAACTAATTATACACTAATTGGTTAGTTTTCAAATATTGAGTCTATTAATGGTTATTCACCTAATTCACCCATCTTTAAACATTTAAAAATAAAAAAATCATTCCCATTTTTTATACCACGACATACTTAAAGATTAGACTAATTGAAGATATGTGTTGTAAAATCACCTGCAAATTTAGGTTAGAAGAAAGAGAGAAACGAAATTGAGGCAAATTCATGTGCGCTAGGGTTTTTTTATTGATCAAAGTGTTAATCTTTACAATAAACTAAAACCTCTTATATAATGCCTTAAAACCCGATCCCATTAGACCATACCGTACCTCGGGACCTTCGATCCCTGGACCCCTGATAACTAATCATAGCCCAATTAACTAATTTTGAGGCTCACGTCATCCATTTAGTCAATTCTATTGGGCCCTTTAATATTTTATGTCATATTTATAAACAATATGACTATGTGTATCTATTGTTGGCGCCAAATTCAGCTGATTGAACTGGTTTGAATTGGTTTAAGTTAGTGTTTTTTCTTGTTAATAAATAGTCGAGTCTTTGGCTCAGTTTAGTGCTTAGTTGTTTTAGTGCTTTGGTGTTTTAGTTGCTTGTTTTTAGGAAGTTTTGTTTTCAACTTGTAAAGCATATATTGATAAGTTTATTGTTCAATGAAAGTACATTTTCATAAATACAAAACAACGTCTCTTGAATATAACAAAGTGGTATCAGAGCTCGTTGTTACTTATTCACAAATCAAAGCAAGAAGTCGTAGCTTCTGATATCTGAAGATGGGAGATGATAAAGCAAAGTTTTCCCAATTTGATGGACATAGGGATCATTGGAGTGAAGTTATGGAGAATTTCTTCAGAGCAAAAGGGTTGTGGAAATTGGTGGAAAATGGAGTGGATAAGACACAAGAACAGAGACAATTGAAGGAGGAGTTAGAGAAAAATGATCATAAGGTTAAGCATTATCTCTATCAATCAATTGATAGAGTTACGCTTGAACAAATTTTGGACAGAACGACTTCCAAGATCATTTGGGACTCCATGAAGAGCGAATTTGCAAGGAATGCTAGAGTGAAGAGATCTTTGTTGCAGAAACTAAGGAGGGATTTTGAAGTACTTGAAATGAAGGAATCTGAGAAGATCGAAGAATCTTTCAAGAGAGTGTTAGCAATCACAAACCAAATGAGGAGCAATGGTGAAGTGGTGACAGACACTAAAGTGGTAGAGAAGATCTTGAGGACTATGAGTGAAAGATTCACGTATGTGGTGGTTTCCATTGAGGAATCAAAGGACATAGAGAGCCTATCTCTAGATGAACTTCAAAGCTCTTTGATAGTTCATGAGCAGAAATTCAGGAAAACAGAAAGGGGAGATGATCATGTCTTGAATGTGACTTATGGAAGAGGAGGAGGATCCAGAGGAAGGGGTCTAAATGGAAGAGGAAGGAATCTTGTTGACCAAAGCTCAATGGAATGCTACAAAATGTCATAAGTTGGGGCATTTTAAAAATGAGTGTCCAAAATGGGAAGAAGAGGAAGCTAATTATGCAAATATGGATGAGAATGAGACAATGCTCTTAATAGCACAAGTGTTTGAAGAAGAACCAGATGAGATAGAAATATATGAGATTGATCTTTCAGTGGCTTAAGTAGCTGAAGAAGAGCCATCTGAGACAGAAATCTCTGAGACCAATCTAGAAGAAGTTTTTGAACTTATGTTGATGGCATACACAGGAGACCAAACTCTCACAAGAAGTAAAGTTTGGTTTCTTGACTCTGGGTGTTCAAAACACATGAGTGGTGATAAGAATCTGTTCTCATCTCTAAACAAGGATTTTTAGCACTCGGTGAAATTGGGAAATGACAAGAGGATGAAGGTTGAAGGGAAAGGAGATGTGAAATTGATTCTGAATGGAAGTACATATCAAGATCATTGATGTGTACTACGTACCAGAGCTTAAGAATAACCTACTAAGTCTGGGACAGTTACAAGAGAAGAGATTGACCATTGTTATTCAGAAAGATTTCTTCAAAATCTTTCTTGAAGAAAAAGGCTTGATAGCAGAGAGAAAATTGATTTTGAATCGGATGTTGCTCCTAATTGATCAGACTAGTGATGTGAAGGGTTCAGATCAGTAGCAATGTTTTCAAGCAATGACTGAAGAGATACCAATGTTGTGTCACAAAAGATATGGTCATCTCAGTCATAATGGGATGACAACATTGCAAACTAAAGGCATGGTGCATGGACTTCCAATCTTTGACACTCAAATTTTTACTTGCTCAGACTATGTTGTAGGAAAACAAGCCAGAAACTTCATCCCAAAGAAGAGCAAAAGAGATTTTGGAGCTCATACATTATGATATATGTGGTCCTATAAGCCCAAGTACACCAAGTGGATTGAAGTACATTATGTGCGTCATAGATGACCATAGTAGAAAGGCTTGGGTTTACTTTCTGAAGGAGAAGTCGGAGGCATTAAGTCAATTCAAGCTATTCAAGAAGAAAGTGAAGGTTGAAGCAGGGAAGAACTTGAAATGTCTGAGAACGGACAGAGGGGTGATGACTCTGAATTTTCATGGATTTTACATATCAATTAACATTAATTTTGAGGTCATTAGGCGTGCATACATCACATTTATAGTTGATTTTAGTAAGTTTATGATTTTTAGGACTTTTGCATTAGAATGTGCATATGCACGCATTTTGGAGATTTTTCGAGACTTTCGGGAATTTTTGGGGAAAGTTTGTGAGATTTCAGAAAAGCAGCACTTAACGTTGAATGGAGCAGCACTTAGCGTGGAATGGACTGACACTAACCTGGATCGATCCCAGCGTATACCTGGATTGATCTCAGGCACTTCTGCATCGAGTCCAAATCGATCCTAACACCAAGCTCCTGGATCGATCCCGCACTCTATCCAGATTGATCTCAGATCGATTCCAGCAACACTTCAGATCGATCCCATCTCAACATGGATTAATCTCCACCTTTACCTGGATCGATCTCTCTCTCTCTTTCAAAGGAACTTGTGAAGTCTCAAACGAAGCTAAGGAAGTACAAGAAACAGAAGCTGAGCTAAGTATGGATCTATCACAACCTGAAGGCAAGATCGATCCCGCACTCAAACTAGATCGATCCCACACATGTCTGGATTGATTTCAGGTACTAAATGCATGGTTTGATCCCACTCTCTGACGCTTCTCATGATGGATCGATCTTGACCCTTACGTCCAAGCTCTCAACACTTCGGATCGATCACGCACAAGCCTAAGCTCCGACCCGACCAACTCAAATTCGGATAGCACCTGAACCAAGGTCCAAGATCCAAGACAATGATTAGCTTTTTTTCTTTAGTGCGAATTAGGGCTTTTTCTGAACACTATAAAAGCCCTAATTCGCCTCCATTTGTAACAAGCTTAGTTTTCTTTCCTTTTTAGATGTTAGTCTTAGGTTTTCATTTTTCTTTGTTGTTCTTCATGTTCTTGGTCTAAAAACCATATTTCTTTCAAGTTTTAAGTTAATCTACTGTTTTTCTTTACTTTCTTGCTGGGCTTTAGGTTGTTGTTTAGTTGGTGCTTGTTATTTTCGTTTTAAGCTTTGAATCTCCTGTTTTAAGCTTTTAATCTCATGTTTTAAGTTTGTTCTTCATCTCTGTTTTACTGTTTTATTGTTGTTCTTAGTTTATGGGTTTGTGTACTTGATGTTCTTCATCTGTTCAAACTTAGATCTGCATGTTTAGCCTTAAGGTTATGCTTTCTGTTTTCTCTGATTCTACTCCCATAAGTAGTGAGTAGTCCACTAAGTTCCTGAGGATGGGGTAGACTAAGGTTGATGTCCTGAGTTAACCTTAGTACCTAAGTTGTTTGTCTTTAAATCCCTTCTGTTTAACCTGCTCGTAATGCTGATTGTATTTCTACCCGAGAGGGACTGAAAACCCACCTTTAGGCCCTTCAACACCGAGAGGTGATTCATTGAAGGTGTCCGGAACTAGGTGATTTCATAGATTGTTTTTCCCCTTCTAAGGCATTAGTTGTTTGGGAAGCTTATTGACTATATTAGAAAGTTGTTCATGCCTGCTTAGTAGTTACTGTCTATGACGAGAGTTGAGTCCGTGATTACTTTGCTTGAAATTTATTGCCAAGAGATTAGAATTGGTTGCTTATGTTGCTACTGTCTAGGGGTTAGCTCATTGCATGAGGTATGTTAGGTACTTAGGTGGTACAGGATGGATCTTTAGTCAATTACCCTTTGTCCTCAGGAACTGCTTCACATTGCTTACATCTTTCACCCTATTTTCTTTTGCTCTATTTTTACATCTTAGTCTTTTATGCTTCTTTTTATGTTTATGCATTTTACTTTCAGCATGTTCATTGCACTTAGGACCTTTTAGCAAAACACCCTTTTAATATATAGCTTGACTTTAAAGCATCCATCTCATTCCAGATTGTTTAGTACATTCCCATTTGGATTGACAGCCCATATATACTACAATGATGGGTAATTGATACCCAATAGGACCGAAAAAATCTTACTATCAAGGAGAGGGGGGGGGGGGGAATTCACTTCAAATGAATTCCTAACTTTTGTAAAGAACATGGAATTAGAAGACAACTCACAACTACATACACTCCCCATCATAATGGAATTGCAGAGAGAAAGAACAAGACAAAAATGAATATGGTGAGATCAATTCTATCATCAAGCAAGATTCCAAGAATATGTAGGGCAGAGGCAGTGAACTAGACATTCTATATTCTCAATAGATGTCCATCACATGCTATGAGAGACATTACACCGCAAGAAGCTTGGAATGGAGAGAAGCCAAGTGTGGATCATCTTAGAGTATGGGGAGGCATTGCACATGTATATGTGACAGACGAGAAACGAAGTAAGTTGGATGACAAAAGCATTTCCTGCATTCTAGTTGGTTTCTTTGAAGAAACTAAAGTTTACATATTGTACAATCCCAGAGTTAAAAACATTATCATCAGCAAGGACATAGTCTTTGAAGAGACAAAGACATGGAATTGGGAGGAGGATCAAGAACATGAAAATCTAGGAACTAAAATAAGCTGGAATGATGGTACCACATGGGAACAAAGTGAAGATGAATTGAGTGATGGAGAAAATACTAATCAAACTCTGCCAAATGTACTAGAAACAGGAGGGAACAATGAAGCTGCAGAAGAGGGAAATAATGGAGAAGCTCATACTGAGCATAATACCATGAGCAGACGCAATGTAAGAGCACCAAGTTACCTTAATGATTATGTTGTAGGACCAAGTTACCTTAATGATTATGTTGTAGGATAAGAAAGTGAAAGTGAGGAGGATGAAGTGAACATGGTGGAGATCAACTCTTGTGATCCCATCACCTATGAAGAAGCTGAAAGAAGTGAAAAATGGAAAGAAGTTATGGCTGAGGAGATTAACTCAATCATGAAAAATGATACTTGGCAGCTTACTTACTTACCTAAAGGAGACAAATTCATTGGAGTAAAGTGGATTTACAAGACCAAATTGAATGAGTGTGGTGAAATCAACAAGTACAAGGCCATATTGGTAGCCAAAGGTTACTCACAAAAACATGAGATTGATTGCATAGAGGTTTATGCACCAGTTGCTCGTATGGATACAATTCGTATCATACTCAATACTACAGCTCAGAGAAATTGGATCATCTACCAACTTGATGTTAAATCAGCTTTCCTCCGTGATATACTTGAAGAAGATGTTTATACAGAACAACCACAAGGCTTTGTAATCAGGGGAAAGGAAGATAAGGTTTGCAAGCTCAACAAAGCTTTGTATGGACTGAAACAGGCTCCACGGGCCTGGTTTAGTAGGATTGAAGATTATTTCATCAAGGAGGGATTCACTAAGTCACATAATGAAGAAACATTGTTTCTAAAATCCGATGAAAAGGGTTTGTTAGTGTATATGTAGATGATCTTATCTACACAGAAGATAGTGAGGTGATGATGAAAAATTTCAAAGCATCAATGCAGCAGGAATATAGTAAGACTGATTTGGGACATATGAGATACTTCTTGGGACTAGAAGTATCACAGCTACCACAAGGGATTCACATATCTCAAGCCAAGTATGCAGCTGAGATTCTGAGGTGTTTTGATATGGAGAATGCAATTGGTTCCAAGAAGCAAGTTACATCTGGATGAACAAGGGGAAAGGATTGAGGAAACGTTTTACAAACAGATGATTGGCAGCCTGATGTACATCACCACAACCAGGCATTACCTGTAATTTGATGTAAGTCTTCTTAGCAGCTTCATGTCTAGACCTACACAGATTCATTTTCAGGCTGCAAATAGGGTTTTAAGATACTTGCAAGGGACAATTGACTACGGATTGTGGTACAAGAGAGGAGGAACATGAGAAATATTGGTTTACACATACAGTGACTTTGCTGGAGACATAGATACCAAAAAAGCACATCAGGCTATGTGTTTTTGATGAATGGAGCTGTTGTAGCCTGGTCCTCAAAAAAACAACAAATTGTCACATTATTTACAGAGTAAGTGGCAGCACACCGTTTGTGCAAGTCAAGCAATTTGGTTCAAAAGGGTTTTAGAAGAGTTAAAGCATGATGCAGGAGGGTGCATAGTCATTTTCTGTAATAATACCTCAACAATTAAGCTATCTAAGAATTTAGTTTTTCATGGAAGATGCAAGCACATTGGGGTAAGATTTCACTTCTTGCGTGATCTTATCAGAGATGGAATTATACAGCTTGAACATTGTGGTTCTAAGGAGCAACTGGCAGACATATTTACCAAGCCTTTGAAGCGTGAGATGTTTGAAGAACTCAAAAATCAGCTTGGAATTTGTTCGGGTAAGAGTAAACTAAGCTCAATGAACTTGGCTTAGTTTAAGGAGGGTTTGTTGACGCCAAATTCACTTGATTGAGCTGATTTGAATTGGTTTAAGTTAGTGGTCTTTCTTGTTAATAAACAGTCGAGTCTTTAGGCTCAGTTTAGTCCTTAGTTGTTTTAGTGCTTTAGTGTTTTAGTTGATTCTTAGTTGCTTGTTTTTAGAAAGTTATGTTTTTAACTTGTAAGGCATATATTGCCAAGTTTATTGTTAAATGAAAGTACATTTTCAAAAACACAAAACAACGCCTCTTGAATGTAACATCTATATCTATATGTGTGCAATATGTATTAATACATGTTTAATGTAACGTATGATGTTGGTTCCTTCAACATTAATGGGAGATCTCAAGAAGAGGATTTCGACAATGTGTAGATCTTGTGGTGCTAAGAATAAGACCTCGAGTTCAATAAGATCTAACCAACAAGAGTTTGCCACGTTAGCGATGGAATATTTCGCAGTAAATGCATACGGAATCTAACATAACACAATTTCATTAATCAAAGCATTAATTATATAGCGGAGAAAAGCATTAACTTTAGCGTCAACGCTAAGTAAAAGTCCTCAATCCCAAACCTTTCGGGAATCTTGAGTGTATACCCCCAAAAAACTCGTTGCCATTTGCCATATTTTAGAAAGTTATGGGAATGTATTCATAAATTTATTTTTTTATTTGTTATGATGTTAATTTAAAGTTTTGACACATAAATTTTATTCAGTTTACTTGTTCAATAAAAATATCATTTAACTAACACCTACTTAACCACTAAAAACATAAAATGTAGCATATAAAGGATTACAAAAACTATTTAAAATATTTACATAATTTTTTTTAGTAAATTAGAAGATAAAATTAAATTATATATTACAAACATCTATTAAAATAATATGTGTAGCATATGTTTCATACTTTTCTCCATATGAAGAAGATGCTGCCAACCAAACACTGACAATTTTCGGAATAAAATTTTTCTGAATTTGTTAAACAATATGTTGAGTAAACCATCTTTTGAGATTAAAATTTTTTCTGTGTGCGGATTAAACCTCTGAACTACTAGAATCAACTGATTGATTAGTAGATTTGATATCACATATTGTAAAGAAATTTGAAAAAAAAAATAACGACGCCGAGAGTTTTACAAGTTCGGGAACAAGTCCTTACGTCTCGCTGGAAGCCAAGCTCTGGAATTCACTATCACAACTCAATCTAGCTCTTTCTCTCTGATTACATATACTCCACTCTCTAACTCTAATCAATGGCAAGTATATATAGAAGATACATGGCAAGCTAAAAGAAGAATACGGTTCGATGGTTATAACAACCATAATCGATCCTAACAAAATTTAATTTACCCAAAACCATACTTAAATTGAACCGGAATATAGGTTTTATATGTTTTGCCATTACAATTGATTTAAACTGAGTAGAACTCAAAGATAAAACCCTTTGACTGAGAGAGACTCTTAAACACTTAGAGATATCTTGATAATTCCTCAAGTTGTAAGGCATCTCATCCCAAATCTCTACTTTATCTTCAACATACTTATTTCGTGATAGTTTACTTGGATTCCAGCTTGCGGATTTCCTGAGCCAAACATGCTCACAACTTCTGAATAAACCCACACAACTTAATATCTCACTGTGTAGACTCACACAGCTTAATAACTTAAGTACTGCTGTCACACTGTTAATCATTAACTCTGATTAATTTATGAGCCTCTTTGAACTTTCATACTAGTAGTACTTTGGTGAATATGGAAACCGGATTATATTCAGTTGCAATCTTTCCAATCATGATGCTTCCTTCTGATATTAGTTCTCGAATGAAGACAGTCATATGATTTGTATTTTCATGATACATTGCATTCTTTGCAAGTGCAATGGCACTTTGAGAATACAAATTGTTGTTCAAATCCCAACTCATTCATAAGTATTTTGAGCCAGATTGCTTCTTTGGGAGCCTCTATGAGTGTTACATACTCAGCTTCTGTTGTGCACAAAGCCACAATTCTCTGAAGACTTCACCTACAATTGACTGGATTCCCCCCCCCCCCACTGTAAACACCATACATGTTGTTGATTTCCTTTTGTCATGATCTCCTGCAAGATCTGAATCGCAGTACCCCTGAACTATAAATTCCTTACTTGCCTTGTAGCTCAACTTCACTCCTAAAACGCCTATGATGTACCTTAATATCCACTTTACAACCTTCTAGTGTTCTTTTAATGGCTTACTCATGAACCTACACACAAGACCAATAGAATATGCTAAGTCTGGATGAGTCCCAATCATTGAGTACATTAGGCTTCCTACAACACTCTAATAAGGGATGTTTTGCATATACTCTTGTTGATCTTGTAGTTCTCTTTCTATGGCTGACTTGGGTTTGAAGTGAACTCCCACTGGAGTAGAAACTGGCTTTCCTTGATCCATTTTAAAATTTCCTAAAACTTTCAACATATAATCTTTTTATGAGATTGTAAGTGTACCTCTCTCTCTGTCCCTTGTAATTACCATACCCATAATTCTTCTTGGTTCACCCATATTCTTCATTTCAAACTTCAACTTCAATAGGACCTTCAATTCATCCACTTTCTTCTTAGCCTCTGAAGCAAACAAGATGTCATCTACATACAGAAACAGAAAAACGTAGTGTGGATTTCTCTGCCTCTTGTAGTAGACACAACTATCAAAATTGCTTCTCATGTAACCTTTAGTTGTCATGAAGTCATTGAATATGTTGTTACATTGTCAAACTAACTGCTTGAGTCCATACAAGAATCTTTTAAGTAGACACAACTTTTCTGGATGTTCTTATCTATATATCCTTCAGGTTGTTCCATATAGATCTTCTGTTCCAGATAGCCATGCAGAAAAGTTGTCTTCACGTCCAGTTGATGAAGTTCCATGTAAAAATTTGTAATTATTGACAGAAAAAACCTTATTGAGACGTGCTTGACTACTGGTGCAAAGATATATTAGGCATATACCCGACATCTTTGAGTAGATAAGTGGTTCCATCTTGGTCTTCAAATCTTATTGAGCTTATACCCTTGACATTTTAGCAAGAACTATTTGCCAACCTTACTCTTCTTGTTGATTTTTCGTCTATCTCAATAAAAAGGTCCTTCCTGGAGGTCATGTGGAAGGAACAAGCAGTACCTAAGACCCATCTGTCCATGTCAAGATTTTCTTGTGTGTGGTTTACTTCTGATGCAACCAGCCCCAATAAGTCATGAGTATCATCCTTTGCGTGAGATGTCTCATATTTATCTTGTGACTGAGACATATTCTTGTTTCTTTCAAGCCACTTGTAACATTGCTTTTTGTAGTGACCTTCTTTGCCACAATTCCAGCAAATCTTCTTTCCATCCCTTGACTTTGATCTTCCCTTGTTATTTCCCTTGTTTCCTTGTGCATTCTAATTTTTTGGCCTTCCTTTTACAAAGTAACCCTCTGCAGCTCCACCTTTTGTACTTGACCCTTCTTTGAGTTCCTTTTGTTTTGACCTCGCAGCACTAATCACATATTCCATCTTGATGAATTCTCTATTGTATATTAGAGTTTCTTGAGTTGATCGTATCTTGATGGCAGAGCATTCAACAATAAGACTTCATATATTTCTTCATGTACTTCAACTAAGAGATTACTTATATCTCCAATCAGTTTCCGGAAATTATCTATATTCTCATCAATTGATATGTTGTCTTGCATCTTGTATGAATAAAGCTTTGATTGAGAATGTACTAGTTTGGTAAAGACTGACATAAACAAATTTTTCAAGATCATCCATGTCTCTGCTGCAGTTGTACATTTCTCAATCTTCCCGAGAACATGATCTCCAACGTTTAAAACAATTATGTTCATGGCCAAATTCTCACTTAGAATTGTAAGTGGGCCATTTGTCGCGTTTTAGGTCTCATCAAGCTGTCACGCATTTTAGGCGGTTTAATGATTCCTATCGCAGAATCGGTCTTTTGTATGACGATGCGATACGGATTTTGCGACGAGTTAGTCGTCATCGGTTTATACGATTGATATTTATATGAACGGATGTCATGATACTTCCGAAAACCATAAAGAATAATTGCATAATCATGATATTTACCGTTTACATGATAACCCAGATACTTTCACGGAAAGAATAAGTTTTACGGTTTTAGTCACAGAATTCCAACGGAACCTCGGAATGATACAAAACAAGGGACAGGGGGTTTGAGACAAAATCAGCTCGCCAACTGGCGAGATAAATTTGTTGGAAAGCTAAATGTGTGAGATTCAACTCGTCTGTTGGTGAGATGAATGTACGAGATTCAGCTCGCTAGCAAGCGAGTTGATTGCATGTTCGGTCTACGTGTTCTTGTATGTAAACAATGTTCAGAGCCTAAGATGTTTATCGGAGAACCTTGATTTACTTGTCATTGTTCCGGATCCATCGTGGTTTCTAGCTTTCCGCGAACGTTGGCCGTGGGGGAACCATCTTGCCTTGTTAAAACCTTAGTGATACGAAAACCCGGTGGGAGAAAACCTTCTCGACTGAGGACAAAAGAGTACATAGGTGGCTGCCTAATTGTCTGAGGACCATTGCGTGTTTCCTCTGAAATGTATTTCTGGAAGTTTGGTTACTTTGGTTGAAACATATTCTGTTGATCGGGATCATATAGACTAGTTGAGGCGTTAGTTTCATCATGACCATTTTTGACCCCAAGAGTTACCCCCTAGCCTGTGAGAACATTTGGAATGTTCTCATGAGGCGTTAAGTTTGATAAGTAGGCAGAATTATTGGCTCAAAAAGTCCGGAGGTGAATAGTAAAATAATTTCTTATAAAATGGAGAAGTTACCTCTTTAGATTTTTCACTTATCCACTTTCCAAGCAATTCTCATAGGTAAACAAGAAATTTTATCCTCTCAATCTTTTTGTTATCTTATTTACATTATTGTGATTTCAAAGATGGGAATCGTGGCAAATGCATTACCGTAGATTTTTGACCCGGAAAGCCTTTGAACGCACGATGGAGGTGTCGCGCTGTCGATTAGATTTCTGAGGTATTCGGTCGAGTCGGGAGAGTCAAAAAATACTTACGAGAGACATGTGATGCGGATGTTTCACCTTTGGAATCGTGGTGTCTGGAAATGGCTAAATTTACCGATGACTACGGAGGTCCGAACGACTGCAGGATGTCCTTCTTAAATACCATCCGAGGATTCTGCAAGGTGCTTGATGATGTGGAGTTTCGTCTGCCCGAGTATGGCAAAGGAGCTGGCTCTCCCCCCGGTTGGTTTACCTGTTATGGGGCTTACTTGTTGTTTTGCCGACTATGCTTTCTGATTTAGGGGGTCATAGTTGACTTCTTGTGTCAATATGGCCTATCGATCAGCCAGATTTTGCCTAGTGGCCTTCAGCATTTGATCGGTACCTTAGTCTTGAGCTACAAGCGAGGGATAGTTCTGGACACCGAGTACCTGACTACGCTTATTCATGAGAAGAGTGTGCGTAATATGCTCATGTACTACTTGGTGCTTCGGACCAACATTGGGATTATCCAGTCGTTCCAAAATAAGTACTTGCACTGGAAAGAGCGTTATTTATTCGTCCGGATAAGTGGCATCTTCGTCAAGGAGGGATATATACCCCTTTTCAAGCGGAGATGGGGTCGATATGGTATCATGACTGAGTACTTAATTTTTTGTTTCCTTCTGTTGATGTCTAACTCCCATCTTTTCTTTCTCATACAGTTCCCGATCATATTCCCCCGTTTCCAAAAGATTTGATCGTTGTTAGGACTCTCCTCCGAGGCGGCCCGGTTTACTAGGGGGCATATTTCACCATAACGGGTATGAAACGTTATTGTTTACCATAACGCTTGCACTTATCCTGAAAACATTATTGAAGAGAGGAGCCATCGATTGAGAATTTTGTATCGTACAAGCTGCCTTCCACGAGGGACAAGGGAAGATCCCCGCGAAATGAGGACATTTTTGGCGGTTTTGTTCATGTCGGGGAAGGATCGTCCCCTAGAGTGTTCCTAGACGACTTCGATGGTTTGGATCAGGTTCCACTACCCTCGTTCGAACCTGGTTTCTTTGATTTTCTGGATGCTTCCCCGCTTCAGCCTCCCACCTTGGAGAGACCTGTGAGCTCGAAACCGTGCGCTGAGGCTTCGCGCTAAATCCGCTGATGCATGGGGGTTAGCACTTGTTTACACGATTCTATTTTTATGGGTGTATTTGTTAAATTTTTAATGGTATTCTGACAGTCCATCAATATAATGGAGGAGGCTCTCCAGTTTAAGGATCATGAGGCGCGTGTGGCCCGGTACAGGGCCGAGAAGGCGAGGAGGACGACTGTAGTTTGAAGATGGAGATGGAGGCGCTGGTGCGGAAGCAAGCTTTTGAGGTATGACGTGTAGTTAGGCATAGCAAGCGCGAGATTATCTCCATTATGGCGGACCGTTCGACACATTTTGAGGCTTGCTTCGAAAAGCAGGAGCAAACGCACCAGACCGTTGAAGATTGGCGCGAATGCCATGGTTTTGCGGGAATTTTGTACTAGTCCAAGAAGTCTGGCTTCCAGTATGATGTCGAATAGAAGAAAATGTATGGGTACTTTTAGAAGTACAAGGACATGAAGTCCTTGATTCCTCCGATTGAGTCGGAAGTACGGGAATGCTGGGCTCTGATTCTTGTTTTTCCCGATTTAGAAAATGTTGGGAACTCGACTTGTGGCGATGAAGAGGCAGTAGATCATGATCCGGGAGCGATTAGTGCATCGTGTACCGGTCACTATGACCCTAATTATTGTTGAGGAGAGATGTGATTTTGGTCGAGTATGGAGGTTTTGGCCGTATGTGGTATATTAAAAACTTGCCACTTTGCGGCCCTTTGTAATTTTTGTTTGTATGTGGTTTTTTGAAAATGAAATTTGAGTAGTCAATTTGCATTCTGTTTTTGGTTTGTCACTGCGTTTAGTTTATCCGTTACGGGTGCAATTTTTCTTGGCGAATATGATCTTTGAGTTATGCGGATTCACGTGTGCGAGCGAGAAGACAAGTTTAGGGATCTCGTATCAGTTTTTGATACTATGTCTAGAGATGTTAGTGACTAGTGTGTTGGGTTTAGGGAAAGACCTAGGCTTGCTCTTGGTTTTAAGAGGTGCGGTGGCTATTCGGCTTATGTATCCTGTTTGCAATTTCAACTTCACTCCATTTCGATATTGGAACCTGCGATAGATTCGCATTGATCCAAAATCGAGCATCTCTCCAAAGACAATTTCTAAGTCGTTTGGAAGTGCTGACCAAAATTTTGGTTTTTATAGCGCTGTATATCCTTGTGTTGGATGTGTGAGAATCGATCTTATGAAAGTTTAGGTGACTACTTTGTCCATCGGGGGCCAACCCGACATGTTTTATATAAGACCGAATGTTCGCTCGTTTCGGTTTTAGACTCTATGTAGACTGTGTACGAATTTGGAATTTTTTTTTCTGGAAGTTCGCGACGTCTCGCTTTTTCTGAAAATTTTATTATGTTCGCAGGTTTTATGTTTTTAGTCTATTTTCAAAAAGAGTTACAGTTTTCGTATGATTCAGAAGTTTTTCGAGCGAAACTGAATATGTGAGGTTTGCAAGAAGATGCAAAATATTGTTAAAGTAGAATGCAATCTTATTATTGCGTAAAAGTTTCAAAAATATCGAGTACACGAATGCGGATATTTTGAAATGTGGAAGTATACGAGTATACGTATACGTANCGTCCCCCCCCCCCCCCCCCATTTTTTGGAGAGGGGGACAGCTGCACTTTTCTATCAAAAATTTTCCTACGTACCCTTTTTGGTGATCAAGCCATCTCGTAGTTCAGTTGGTTGTCATGAGTTAGATCACTCGTTTGGTGGTGTTGCGTCGTCCGTTTTAGTTGTGGTGGCTAGAGTTGGGTCAGTGACTTTTTTGGGGTTGCTTGCGCATTTTGGTCTGTGATGTTGGGCTGAGAGTCTTGGTCGCCTTCCTTAGGTCGAGCTGTTTCTGAAGTGCTGTTAGGTTACTCTGAAGCGTTATTGGTTGATGCCTGAGTTGTTTTCGCCCGTTTGGGTCTGATCGTTGGCGTCGTTGCGATCCGTCTTAGTTTGTGCTCAGCTAGAAAGCAGAGTCTTGTTGTTTTTAACACCCCCAGATTGTGAATATCCTGTGAGGCGTCAGGAATTTGATGCCTAAGTGGTAAGTTGACAGAACTGCCTTCATGGAATTTATCCAAGGCATTCTGACGATCGCGTTGTAGATAGCAGGATGATCGACTACCGCGAAATCGATGATTTTGGTAACTTCCTTTGCCATAATGGGGAGTTGAATTGATCCGAGAGTCTTGGTCGTCGTGCTGGAGAATCCGGTGAGCAGCTTTGGAGTGGGCGTGACTACAGACAGCTTGATGTCCATCTTGTTTATAGTATCACTGAAGATTACGTTACGGTACTTCCTGTGTCGACGAGGATCCTTGCGATCAAAAGATCTCTTATGACAAGGTCGATTACGAGGGGATCGCTGTGAGGTGTGTCGATTCTGAAAGTTTTGTTTCTTTGAAAGTGATCGTGTTATTTGGTGAATTGGAGGATGTGTAGAGAAAGTGATCAGGCCATTTGGCGCTCGTTTCAGCCTTTCGATAATAAGCTTTAATTACAAAGACGCTATCCTGGCAGTATTACGATCCTCCGATTATCATGTTTACTCGAGGGATGGAAAGTCGTTAGCAGTTTTGAGCGTAGCGGCATGAGTCATCTCGTCAAGGTTTTGTCCTGACAGTTCTTTTTGCGCGTTTTGTGTCCTGTCAAGCGGAGTCGCAAAATCAAGTCTTCTTCCGCGGAGATTGGTTGTTCCGCGTGGGAAGATGGCTATGGTTTTTGCAGTCAGAGTTTCAACTTGTTTCAGGAGCGATTTCGTCAGTTTTTCTACTTCCTCCGACTTCTTTTCGAGAGTCAAAAACTTCTTCTTAATCTCCTCGAACGCCGTAGTGTTTGCATCAGTGTTAACTGTAGTGACGTTTATTGGCGGAGTCTGCTCAATGTTTTTGTGCGGTGGAAGACCATCACGAGTTGGTTGGTTGTTTTGAACTTCAGTACTCATCCTTGTGAACTTGTTTTTTGACGTGAAAAAATCACTTGTACCCATCCTTCTAGCACCAAACTGTGGAAACCAAAGTTTGCATTGTCGATTTCTGTTAGTTACGAAAAATTAGAGAGAACTCTAACTTTCCAGAGATCCCAAAAGAGAGCAATAGAAGTCTTATTCTTAATCGATGCATGAACGTTTTACAATAGGTGACAGCCTCGGTCCCAAGAACCGTTGGTGAGTTATCCTAGATCTAGAAACGGAGACCGCAAAACCTAACTGAGTCGCAGCTCACTAGCAATAACAGAAAAATAATCTAAAGCCCTAAGTATTTTTGTGCGGAAAATTGAATGTGTCCCAGCTTTTCCTCCTTATCCTTCATATATAGACTCCTTGTCTTGTCCATTTTCCTTTTTGTCCTTCCAATCTTTTGCGGAAACTTACCTTTTTTGCGAAAACGTTCCTTTCCTGAATTCCTTTCATTTCTCTATGGCTTGCAGAACAAGTTGTGACCGTCATCGTACTTGGGCCGAATTCTCACCTAGAATCATAAGTGGGTCGTTTGTCGCGTTTTAGGTCTCATCGAGTCGTCATGCGGTTTAGGCGGTTTTACGATTCCTATCGGAGAATTTTTCTTTCGTATGACAATGCGATACGGATTTTGCGACGAGTTAGTCGTCATCACTTTATACGATTGATATTTATACGAACGAATGTCATGATACTTCCGCAAACCGTAAAGAATAATCGCATAATCGTGATGTTTAACGTTTACACGATAACCCTGATACTTTCAAGGAAAGAATAAGTTTTACGGTTTTAGTCGTTCGGAATGATACGAAATGAGGGACGGGAGGTTTGAGACGAAATCATCTCGCCAACTAGCAAGCTGATTGCGTGTTTGGCGTATGTGTTCTCATATGTAAACAACGTTCGGAGCCTAAGACGTTTATCGGAGAGCCTTGATTTGCTTGTCGTTGTTCCGGATCCGTCGCGGTTTTTAGCTTTCTGCGAACGTTGGCCGTAGACGAACCATCTTGCCTCCTTAAATGTTAAATGATACGTAAACTTGGTGGAAAAAAACCTTCTCGACTGAGGACAAAAGAGTACAGAGGTGAGTACCTAATTATCCGATGACCATTGCGTGTTTCCTCCGAAATGTATTTTCGGAAATTTGGTAACTTTGGTTGAAACATATCCCGTTGATCGAAATCGTAATGACTGGTTGAGACGGTAATTTCTTTGAAACATATCCAATAATTTTAATTACTTCTTGGAAACCACAAGTTGTGTAACGGCAATTTTTTATATAGATAGACTGGAATGTTGGAAAATAATAGATATGGTAAAGTTACAATAAAGCTAGTCAAACTAATCTAGTGATCTACTGACTTTTTATAATAGTTGAACCAATATATAATAGTTTAAGATCGACATAAGAAAGTTACTTTGATAAATTAAAAACAAGTTAACACTCGATTGTTCCCAAATCCTAACTCAACAAAAAAAATGTTTTTACCTCAAGACGAGCTAATCAAATATTCTATTATAATAATAACTACATTCTCCTCTTTTCCATTTGACTTCTTTTGCCTTATATCATCTCCATTGTTTTGTCCAACGTATTTTTTGGTAAAAGGCATTGTTTTTGAAATTTAATTCGTATCCGCAGTCGAATCCACATAACCTGACGAAAAATTTGAATCGGATTTATCTTAAAAATCGCTTTTTAAAAAGTCGGTAAAACCCGATAAAAATATGATTAAACCGAAAAGTGAATCAACGGGAAAAATCATGTCAATATATTAATTAATTAAAAAATTATGAATAAAATTAATATTTTATTTGTATATATATATTATTATAGTATAAATATAATTGACTAACATATACTATGATTGGTGAGTTTATAGACATTGATGAAGATTTCATCATATCACCCGAAGAAGACAACAAACATTGTAAAAGAATGAACAAAGATTGGTTAAAGTGATGTTTTATTTTTTTTTCTTGCATTAGTTATTTGTCTTATACTATTATATGGTTAAAGTGATGTTTTATTTCTCTCTAGCATTAGTTATTTTGTCTTCTACTATTATACTAGTATTTTATATTAACACTACATTTTTAGTTCCCACGGTATACTTATTGTTACATTTTTATCATGTTTTCTTATTATTTAGTTAAAGTTTATATCAAAATTGTTAGAAATATTGTAAATAATATTTATATTAGACATATGCTTAACATATACAAAAATGGTAGAAATGTTTATTAAGCTATTGATTTGCGGTTGATCTATAGACCTGGTAATGTAAAATGTTATCGAGATTGATTTTCGGGTGGGTAGGTTTTCAAAACATAGGTAGAAAGAACAAAATATTGTTTTGTTATAAGTATTATTAAAGAAGCATGCTATATATAAACAAAAAGCTACTGTCACTCCCTCTGCTTCTGTCTCTCTCTCTCTGAATCACTACCTATTCTTTGAGTTCAATTACCACAAACTCACCATACTAATTAGACAGATCCATTCATCTAAATCTGTATCAAAATCTATTAGCCGAAGAAAACACATTATTGATGGAGGAGAAGTGGAAGCTGTCAAAGAAAGAGTCAACAGTTTCTTCTTCTTCCTCTTCTAAGTCAATGTTCTCTAGAAGCTTTTCAACAAGTGCTTCCTCCACAAAGTCTCCTATATTCATAAGGAGTTCCTCTACTAAGTGCTCTGTTCCTTCCTCTTCTTCTTCCTCTTTATTCTCGAGAAGCTTCTCAAGAAAAGAGAGAAAATCTTCTTCTTCTATAACCCAAAAATACAGCAGTTTGGCTAAAGAGCAGAAGGCAAGGTTTTACATCATGAGAAGGTGTGTAGCTATGCTTGTTTGTTGGCATAAACATGGAGATTCTTAGTTAGATCTACTTCTTCCTTCTTCTTTTTCTTTGTAATTAGATCAGTTTGAGGGTTTCCATACAAGAACATTGTAAGAAAATTTTGATTAAAATAGGGTTTTTGTGCTCATTTTTGTGTGTGTGTGTATCATTGATGCAAGTATATACATTTAGATACGAATTATTGATGTGTTTGTTTAGATACAAAGGTTTAGATTATGATTTGTATGTGTTAAAGTACAGTGTTTTTGTTAGGATTTACACTAACAGTCCTTTTCAACCTAAATCTGAAACATTTAAAACAAACACAATTGTCATTTTAATTTTTTTTCATAAATTACATGAGATCTATTTGATCCCATAGTTATATTTTATATGAAAATTTTCAAGATACATATCATCTGGTCAAAGATCTGAAAGCATTCCCGTTGTTTAATATATATTTAATTATACGATAATGGAGTACAGTAAATATATCAATGTGACTATAAGAATATATCAATGTGGTACGATTCTATAGATCTTGCAATTTGCAAACACCAATATATATCTAATGTCTGGAATTCTACTCACATTTTGTTTTTTTTTCTTTCTAAACTTTATTATTATTATTTTTAAAAAATTTTTTTGCATTTTATGGCAGTATTTGGTGACAGTATTTTTTCTGTTTGCTTTCTGGGTTTTTGTCTCTTTGATAGAAGAAAGATTCCCTCTTATTAGCAAATTAAAATTCTTTTACTATCAATATATCTCTACATCATAATTATATAAAAAGTTACTATGAAAATTTTATATTTATGTCGTACACTTAGAAACTAGTCAGCATTAATTAACATAAGATGAAATCAATCTTTTCACTTTAATACTAGGTGGGAAAAGTTTCGAATATTAGCGAATCCAATGAAAAGTTGTCAACGACTCCATCTTTTCTTAATATCAGAAATAATATATAATTTTTTGTTTTTTGTTTAATCAGATGATAACAAAAAGATCACGAGCACTGCATATTTGTACATTGTGCTTATGCCTTTTTCGTTACTTACAAAAATTATTTATTTGGCATCAAAATATTGTACAGATAGAAATTATTACCGCAAACAAAGCTCTTCAGTTTCACTCATCTTCTTACACCAAAGGTAAAAAAAATAAAACTCAGAATTCTCAGGCAACACAAAAGTACAAAAGAGGGAAAAAGAAAAGGAAAATCAGAAACACAAATTGCTTAATTTAAGGAAATATCATTCCAAGAAATGGGAAAAAAGATGACGTGGCATTCGTAGAACCGTTGGATCGGTCAGAGTCAACATTTAGGATAATCTGAAGGTGGAGGTAAGACTTTCTGATTTGGAAGGTCTCCATCCAACACCACCCAAGCCATGGTCAGACCCCAACTCAAATGTATCTCGATGTGGCAATGCATCAGCCATACACCTGTCACCATTCAAACAAATTATTACAATATAACATATAGTTTTATGAATACTATTCATTATGTAATATAACACTTACCAGGGTTATCAGCAAGGAAGCGTATGGCAACCCAACCACCAGAAGGTACATTGATGGTGTTTCGTTCGACCGGGTCGACTAGGTTATACTGTTTAGGATCACGGGTCGAGTTAAAATTGCCAAAGCCTTGACCCACCACATAAAAGTTGTAGCCATGAAGATGAAAAGGGTGAGCCTCAATACCCAAGATACTAGTCCCTTGCAACACCAATTCAACGGTTGTATTGTACTTCAAGACCACAAGTTTTGTACCTCTTGAGACCATTGTGTTGTTTGGTGGCATACCCGTGTAATTAAATGGCATAAGAGGTGCACTTGGGAAATCAGTCGTGAAGACCTTCTTGGAGTTTTTCATAAAGTATGATTGTAGTAGAGAAGTCTTGTTTGGTAATATAAAAGATACATTGTTGATAGATGCTGCGAATTTTGTTGTGTTGGTTGGTCCTTGGCATGTTTGGTTTCTTGGACAAGGGTTGGTTCCTAATCCCACCGCAAAGAAATACTTCTTGTCGACGGTTTGTGGCACATTTGCCGGAAACTTAGAACTCGCCAAACTTCTAAACATTTTTGTAAAATTTGCAGCGTAACTTGTGCTGTTGATAGGAGGGAGAAAAGGTTTTATGATAGGAAAATTTTTAGAAGAGTTAAAATGAGTTGATGTTGGTTTATGTTGGTATTTGAGAAGTCCTGCAACAGTTGTATTATCGATTGTTCCTTGGCCAGTGAAGTAAGTTCTTGCCAACATGTAAAAGGTTGCATTTGGAGAAATGGGTTTGGTTTTGAGTAGTACGTTGGTGGTTTGGCCAGGACCAAGAAGCACAATGTTGGTTTGGAATGGTTTAACGTAGCTAGCATCAGCTTCAACCACTGTCAAACTATGATTGGCTATGGTGAAGAAGAGTTCATCATCGAGTGCAGCATTGATCAATCGTAGTAGATATGTCTTTCCTGGTTTCACTATCAGCTTGTATGTGTCTATAAACAAGTGAATTAAATTAGCATGTTGTTTAGTCATGATTTGAAAAAGATAATCAATTACCTTTGGAAGAGCAATTGTATAATGGGCCTGGAAGCCCATTAAAAGTATGAGCATCAGAAGCATTTGGACCTCCTCCCGTTTGAAGTGCTTGTTGTACCACTGCTTGGGGATCAGCATTAAACCATTCACCTATACCAATTAAAAACATCAATCAATCGTTGAGGTCCTTATTTAAACAATGACTTTTAACTTTAACTCAACAGAAAAAAAAAAAATCAAAAGCAAAACCTTTATCACAAATTTCACTGAAATTTATGATGAAACCATATAACACAAGATGTTTTGGGCCTTGAGAAATGCTGTCTTATGTTCAGTTTTTTAGAAGTTGAAAGCGAATCTAAAGAGAAAAAAAAAAAAAAATCTAACAATTTTAAAAGATAAAACATTTTAAAAAAATCAAATGATACTTAGAACGAGACCATATAGCATGTTCTGGTTTTGATTATGGAAAATTGTATAGATTTCATCTTAAAACTTTTTATCTAACAAAAAAAATCATTGCCGCCTTTGTAACATTATTCTTAGGAATTCTTATGTAAGGTAAAAAAAAAAAGAGTTGTGGATACTTATATGAAAAATGATTACCAAAGATAATAGGGAATTGTTTGTAGGGCTCGGGAAAAGGATAGGGTTGGTGGAGTTTAGGGAGAATGATCAATGGTCCGTACACGGTGGCTCTCATCCATTGAATGTGAGCATGCCACCACAATGTTCCTCTTTGTCCAATCACCGTGAAGTTGTATACATAACTTTGTCCCGTCTGAATTGGACATTGTGTCACATACGATGGTCCATCTGCCCATCCGTTCCTTAGTTGCCGTATCCCATGCCTACATTTATTTGTTGAGGCTTAATGAAATATTAAATAAATATAATTGAAGATTATGATTACTATAAGCAATAATTACCAGTGGATGGAAATGTTATTGGATACATGATTAACAACTTTAATCAGTAGATTATCTCCTTCTCTTGCTGTAACCTTAGGTCCTGGGAATTTTCCATTGACCGTCACAATTGTTTTTGTCTTGCACAATCTTGTAATGTTTTTCAGTTGAATCTGCCGAATATAAAAAAAAATTATAATAAATGATTAAACATATATAAAGAAAATATACATATATATATATATATATATATATATAAGTATATGATCTTATAATTAGAATAATTTACATCGAAGTGGTAGTGCCGTGTGAGTCCAGATGCTGCATCGATGTTGTAACTAATGGCAATCAGAAACGCCACAAGAAGATGATTCCAATTCAATGAAGCCATGGATAATATGTAATGTATATTAAGGCTATATATTTTACGTATTTAATTTCAATACTTTTATGTATGAAACATGAATATCTTTTTATATAGTATGAATCTCTCTAGCTCAGGTGGTGTATTTCAAAACAGAGGGGGAGTGTTTGTTTTTATATAAGGGAGAAAGGCAAATGGTAGGTAACAAAACTATAAAAAGAAAATTAAGATTAGATTTTATTTGGATAAGTGATGAATAAGATGATGATTTTAGTGTTGATGTTATAGTTCGTCCAATTTTTGGACGAACCGAGTGAATTTTAAGTTAACTAATTTTGTGCTTCAGATATGATGATTACACACCTCTACATCAGATCTTTCATACCAACAAAATAGTAATAATTTTACTTTAATAAATAATAGATACAAATACATAATATAGTAGGAAAGGATCAATGTCACAAAAAGATGTAGGAAAGGACATTTTTTTAAATCACAACTTCAATGTAATGAACAAATAATCTCCAAATTTTCTTAAAGTAAACAAGTTAATTTTAACGTAAGTTAAACATATCATTCCGTTAATATATAAAAAAGAAAAACATAAAGTATACTAGTCCCACCATTTTGGTATATAAAATGTTTTAAAGTTTTATGTATGTTTCAAAGATGTTTTTTCTTTCTATACAAATAAAATTTGTTAAATAATTCGTGACTAATAACTTGTTAACTTTTTATTGATTGGTTAAATTTTTTTTAATGTAAAATAGACAAAAAATTGTATTAATGTCCGCCTTTTTAGCAAAAGTATCGTTAGTATACTACTTCCTCTGGATAAAAAAGATTGATGGTTTACTAATTTCACACATATTAAGATAATAATTATTAGATGTAATTTTTTTAATTATGACATTTATTTTTATTTAAGTAACCGAAATCTTAAATGCATTATGGAGTAAAAGTTGCTTTTCTTGCTTTGAGATTTATATTATCCATACATATTAATCATTTTTGCACATATTTCATGTTCATTTATGGAAAAAACACATTTTTATAAAGTAAACATGCATAAACGGCTTTAAAAAAAATCGGGGCTTCTAGCTCTGGTGATAAAGGGCTCACAACTGTGACTTCCGCTACCTGAATTCCATTCCCGGCCACCGTCAATTAACATGGGGTGAATTAGGTGGCCTTCCTGGATAGCCTTGGTGATTGCGGACGCTTTGGACTCCGGATACCAGGGTTATATAAAAAAAAAAAAAACATGCATTGATGAAAGACAAAAAAATCAATCTTTTGTATACAAGAGAAAAAACTTAAACATTAATTTTTGTATATGGAGGGAATATAACTAAACAATCTTATTTATTGTCTTTAAAATAATGTAAAATATGGGGAAAAAGTACATGATTGTGTTTTCTTGAAACTTGGGTGCATAAAAGAAAATTTATCCAAATTAGTTGAGCCAAACGTGATACTATTGGACTATTTTATATATTTAAAATATAAAAAGTGGGGAGACCAAATTTAAGGAAACAAATTAATGAGTGGAGTAATTGGAGGGATAATAATGAATAAGTACATGGGATGTTGGTCGTTGGTTGTTTGAAAACATAAGTGCCAACAAAAAGAGAGTGTTGAGTTGAGTGAATCTAAGCTAAGCTTAATTAAGGATCTTCACAGTCTCATGGAAGACTCTTTGTCTTTGACACTTCACCCAATTCATCCATTCCTTTCAAGCAACATTAGACGACGATCGTTCCATTCAATTTTACTGTTTAGCTGTCTCGTCTACTTTTCTACCCATTTTATTGGTAACTATAATTAAGATGGTGCATCCGATGTTTATTTACTTTTGGTAAAATTAGTCATTTTACCTTACTTTTTATCTCATTTTTAAAATATGATACTATTGCGTTTAATTAGGAATGTTGTAACTGTAAGTTAAGATTGATGTCTTCCTAAAGAAGGGACACTAATTTGCTAAAATATCTAATTGATATGAGAGAAGAAGTTTCTTGCGAACTCCCAACTTTGAGTAATGTTAAGATTTGGATCTCAAAATCAACCCTCCAAACATACACAAGATTTATAGTAGTTCATTTTCATCTTAAAATACACTATTATTTTCTACCAATATAGATCTCACTATAATCAACTTTTAATTTTTCTTATATAAGTTGCCTTTTCTTATTCATTAACTAGTGAAAACAATTTGAATTATTAGGAAGATAAAGCTAACAAAATTAAAGATCACAAATAGGGTTGACTTCACTAGCCTCCTCAACTTTATTCATCCATTTTTCTGCTAAACTTTGGAGCTCTTTAATTTCCCATGTGAATTTAGATTTCTCATTACCCTACCCTCTCAGCTATATGTCCTCATCATTTTACCCCCAAGTGATTTAGAACACTAACTTTATATTTTGATTATAAAGCGCGATAACAAATCGCGTTTTGGTTTAACCCAATAAATCTTACGTTAAAATATTTTTAATATTAAATCTTACGTTAAAATATTTTTAATATTACTTTTAAACTAATACAACAAAATATTTAAAAATCAGTTAAAATAATAGATTAAATATTTTATAATATTTTACAATAATAAATCAAATTAAAGTATTTATAATATTTTAAAATAATAAATTAAATTAAAATATTTTTAATATTGAAAACAGAATATTTAATTTATTATTTTTATTGATTTTAAAATATTTTTGTTATATAGTTTAAAAGTAATGTTAAAAATATTTTAACGTAAGATATATTGGGTTAAACCAAAACGCGATTTGTTATCGCTTTTTATAATTTAAATCGAAAATTAGTGTTCTAAATCACTGTAGGGGGGAAAATAAAATGATGAGAACGAATAGTTGAAGGGGTCGGGTAGGAAAAAATATAAATTCATGTAAGAAATTAAAAAGCTTCAAAGTTCAGGGGATATGAAAAGACAAACCTGAGGAGGGCTACTGAAATCAAATCTCACAAATATCATCATAACGTTATTTTAAATATAGAAAATCTAGTAGGCTTTCAAAGTTGCATCCTTTCCAAGAGAATAGGTTCCACAACTTAACAATCTCCCACATAAAAATTAAGCACGGTAATTTATCTTCATAAACATTAAGAGATTATACTAAAATTGCTCACAGTTTCAATTTAAACTATTGTTTAAACATTAGAAAGTGGGCTACTTTACGTAGGCTGGCATTGTATATCTCTTTCCCGCGTGAGTTAGTTAGGTGGTCTTGCATTTTATAAGGTAATATATATTGTATACTCACTTGCTCGCGCGTACGTGCCATGTTTTGATTGTATAAAATGGGTTCAGGTTCCTCGGTCTTAACAAATTTCAGAGGTGCCAATTTTTGATAGTCTACAAAAAAAAAATATGCCAAAAGTGACGAACAAGACTGTCGCGAATCCGTCACGAATAAGCATTTCTTATTCATGACGAATTTGATCCATCAATATTAAATGATCAATAATTGAATATCCGTCAGTAATTCTTGACGGATTAGTAACGAATATTTTTTGACGGATTGCTGACGGATAAACCGTCAATAAGGTAGCCGTCATTGATTCGTCAAGAATTCGTGATCGATTAATGACGAATATACTGATGGCTAATCCGTCAGTAGATCGTGACAGATGACTAAAAGATCATATATTTTTAAATAAAAATAATAATTGAAATTATTAATTAACATATAATTAATAAATAATAATTATATATATTTTGATTAATTAATAATTAAAATATTCGATACAAACAATAAATTTAAAAAAATAAATCTAAACTACTAGGGTGGTGATGGTGGCGGGTACCAATGCGCCATTTGCGCCATGAACGAATCCATAGTCGCCTTCAGTCGGTCTTCCATCTGACGATGCATCTCCTCCTGTTGGGCTTTGAGTTGGGCTTCGACGCGAGCCTGAATCGGAGCTTCTTGCTCTCTTTGCACGGCCCGTATCTCAGTCATCTCATGCTGCATCGCGTCCATAGTCGTGTTATTCCGTTGCATCTCATCGTCCCAACCGGGATCCCTTGATCGAGAGGATCCCGGGAAACATAAGGAGGCCATGTTCCCGAGACCTAACATGCGTCTCTTCTGTTTCTTCGTAGCCTGCAAGAAACAAAAAAAAAACATTATGTTAAATTATAATTTAAAATGTAACTAACATATAATACATACTTGAGACGCAATCTCATACTGGATATCAAGCGGGAGTGCGTCACTATCAACGGACTCCTGAGATGCCCGCTCCTCGAACAACCGCCGTGTCGTCTCGACAACCTCACGAACAATCACATCTTGGACCTGGCCCGTCTTCTTATTCGTGTGGATGTCCTCCATAATCTCGATAGGTCCTGGTCGATGGCCAGTTTCACGCTCCTATTTTATAATTAGGAATCAAATTAGAACTCAATATTTAATTATTAAGTTTGATATATTGAAAATATTGACTTACGATCTCATCATCCCGAGTGACCGCACTCTTAGAACTGGTGTTTGTAGTCGCTATCCCTTTGTCATCTCGGCTACTCATCCGGTTCTACTTGTTCGTCGTTGACTTTTCCTTGGTCTTCTCGTCCTCCCAATATATGAGGAAGCCTTCGAAGATTTCATCAGGCATCATGTTATACTTCTTCCCCTCAACATACCAACTAGTCTTCCAAGTGTACACGTGCTGAGTGTACGTCTTGGACGCTCGTGCATAAAACTCCCTCTGAACCTCTCGGGTCATCTGAGGTGCCCAGATGTACTCGAGCTATAATATTTTAATGTTTAGTTTTAGTAACTACATATAGTTTTGGTTTGTTGGTAAATTAATATAATTTATGTAATTCTTACCGCAAAACAATAAAACCAGTACTCCTGGTCTGCGGGTGGCATATCCCTAAACGTAAGGTAGACCACCTTGAGAAATCCTTGCATCATTCGTTTGATGCACTTCTTGATGCCGTTGTCCGACTGTAGAAACCACGTCGTGCCGTCACATGCAGATAGGTGCAGTCGCAACAATCTCTCTCGTCCAGGCTAAACTAGGAAGTCCTCTATAGACATCCGCTCTTGGGGATGCGGATGTCCTTCAGATGCCTGCGTCTCAGGCACTTGAGTACCAGTAGAAGACCTTTCCGAAAGTCCCGATGCTGACCAATCTCCGGCGGAGATCTAAATCGACCGTAAGAACTGAAAAGTACGATCAATATATTAGTTTTAATTATAAAACTGATAAATTTATCATTAAATTATAAAATTGATAAATAATAATTACAATAATAATAATAATTAAAATTTATAATAATAATTCTAAATAGAAAATTATAAGTTAAATTTTCAATTATAATTATTATAAATATAATTATTATAACAATAGTTAAAATTGATAATATTAACTAAAAATTGTAATAAATCTTATAAGTATATTTTTAATTTTAATAATTACATATGTAATTAATATAATAATACTTAAAATTGATATAAAATTAAAATATCAATAAGTTTCAATAACTCTAAACCCTAAAATCCACATTTTTATAAAAACACAAAACTAATCAAAAATCAATCTCAAATTATATTCAACACCATAATTAAACCCTACACCCTAACATAAACCCCAACCCTAAAATCCACATTAAAAAAAAAACACAATTAAAGCAATCCCTAAACACAAACAACATCCTAATTTCTAAACACAAACAACATTCAAAACCATAATCAAACCCTATATTAAACTCACCACAATCAAAAATCAAAACATAATCTTTCACAACAACATCCAAATCAATCCCTAAACACAAACAACATCTTAATTTCTCAAAATCCCAAAAACTCTAATATATACCAAAATCAATCAAATAACCCTAAATCTGCTTTAAAAAACATTAAACTTACCTTGGATCACCCATGAGTAAGTTGAGGATGAAGATTTGTCGAAGATTTGGCCGGAAAAGTTATGAAATCACCGAAAAATCGCCTTTTTGTCTCGCGATGTAAGGGGGAAGAAGAAGAGTCTGGTTTTCTTTTGATACTGAATTTCCTGACGGATATAACGGAATGAAAAAATTGAATTTTTGCATGTTTTCAATTTTTTTGGGAATCTGAAACGCGCCAAAGTACAATGTTTACTAATGGCATACTGACGGATCCCTAACGGATCTGTCTGTAATCTGTCAAGAAATAAAAAATATGATTTAGGGTTTAGGGTTTAGATATTAATGATAAGTGTTCCTCATTTACATGAAGGATTGGGAATTGATTTCCATACTTTGTTAGTAATTACATTCAAATGACAATTCGTAAATATACGTCTTACGTTTTTGAACTTCAGGGTCTAAGATCATATATCGTTACAAACACTTTCGAGTATCAAACATATATTCGCAAAATTTTATGAAATTTATTTTTGAGATTGAAACATGAATAAACTCATTCATTAGTATGTTAAAATTCTTATTAACATTAATTAGTATGTTCATTTATAGTTTAGGGATTCAAACCCTAAATTAGTATTTCTAGACGGATTCCTGGCGGATATCCAGGATCCGTCAGTAAATTCTAATTTTTTATATATATTAACCATATTTTGACTTGTAATTTTTTTGTACGTTTCTAATAAATGGCAATTTAAAAAAAAAATGAAAATATACATAACCATATTGTTTCATAATATAGATAAAAGGAATACATTTCAAATTTTTCATACATATTATAAAAAACATAAAAATCTACGTCATGTATACTGACGTTCAAATCACCACCAGACTCATCATCTACGTCATGTATACCGACGTTCAAATCGCCAAACATTGTGATTCACCACTCATTGACGCCTAGAAAAGGCTGAATCTCAGCTAAAAAACTATTCCCCAATGGTTGTAGGGGTTCACGCTCTAGAACGCCTTCTATCATATGTCAAGGATTTACTTGCGTCACTGTTACCCAAGGATCGCTCATATTCCTAATGCGTGGGTACGTAATATAAGAGACCTGCAACATTCGTAAATATTATGTTAGCTAAATATAATATACTATTTATGAGAATTCAGTAAACACCCAAAATTATACATGACCCGCTTGTAATAAAATGAAATGATCGTATTTTCCAAGTTTTCTACGGGAGTTGATCGAAGTCACGCCAAACTTGTCTACTATAACACTTCTACCATCAGTTGGGTCATACCAATTACACATGAAGACAACACATCTCAAATTCAACATCCTTGGGTGATAGACCTCCAATATCTCTCGAAGAATGTCGTAATACACAACATCTTCAGAAGACGACGATATACCATGATCTAAGGTCATCCTATCTCTATCTAAGGTGTTAACTTTGAAAGCGAATCCCATCGTGCAATGATGTCTCTGAATTTTAGCAGTTTTTATAAGTCATTTACTCTTATTTTAGGATCATTTAGATGTGAATATGTTGCATTTATAGGATTTTTCTAGTAAATTTGCATATTCAGGAAATTCTGCATTAGCAATTGCATTTGCATGCATTTTGGAGATTTTTCAGGAATTTTCAGGAGTTTCCGGAACATTAAGGCAAACTTGGAAAAAGCTAAGGAAAATGCAAGGGAATATTTATGTCGAGCCACTCATCATCTCATCGAGCCAAGATGTTATTTTGATCGAGCCATGTCTTCAACACCTCGAGCCAACTTTGACCGCGGGCAACTTTCATCTCGAGCCAACACCAAGTTTTGATCGAGCCAACCTTCTTTTTCCTCGAGCCGGCAAATTCTCATCGAGTCGCATTACTCTTTTGGTCGAGCCACATCTTAATCACATCGAGCCAAAGCGAATGACATCGAGCCAAAGATAATTTTCTCGTTGAGCCGGGGCACACATTCTCATCGAGCCGCGGCAACACCTTCATCGAGCCGTGGCCATCTTTTACATCGAGCCGGCAATGCGCATCTCGAGCCAAGACCAATTTCTGATCGAGCCATGCTACACTCCACATCGAGCCGGCCATGTTCACTCTTCGTCGAGCCATCTTTAAATGACCTCGAGCCGCGTGCTATTTTTTGTCATCGAGCCAACAAACCTTCTACATCGAGCTATCCAAGTTTTCACGTCGAGCCAATTTTCCGAGCCAACAACAATTTCCACATCGAGCCATGCAAACTTGTCATCGAGCCAAAGCCAACTGCTCATCGAGCCAAGGCAA